>JALKBU010000575.1:0-32378 GCA_023091735.1 Trichomonas tenax
AACACTGCCGACACTGGTTCAGGTACTGATTACATGCCTCCATACATTACTGTTTACACGTGGTATAGGGTTTATTAAATCCGAATAAATTTCTCTCATAACCACTAAAATTATTTTTCAAAATTTCCTTACCCCATTTTCCTTGCCCTTCGGGCTTGGGCGAAGCCCTTCGCTTTCTTTTCTTAGTTAGTTAGTTAGTCATAAATTATTTTTAAAACTGAATACATTTTATAAAGCCATTAGTTTCAAAATAAAATTAACGTTAATTTGTAAGAAATTCAAAAATTTATTTTCTATATGGGGACCCTAACTTGTAAAACTAATTCTGTAAATATATTTAAAAAGATGTTCGCGGAAGACACGGCGAAGTCGTGGATTCTGCGAACATTTTATTACTAACTTTATTACTAACTCTAGCTTGTAAAACTAACTCTGTCAGTAAATGTAATATAAAAAGATGTTCGTAGTAGACGCGGCGAAGCCGTGGATAATGCGAACATCTCATTACTAACTATGTATTCTCTCGTAAATGTACATTTCGATCCTGCTTTATCAGAAATTGTACCGTCCATTGGCATCCAATCCATCAACTTAATTGGGAAGCATAAAGCTTGATTTGTGTAATGTTCCACCAATTCAGCGTAAACGTTAGGATCTAATGAGAAGTTCTTACCTAAAACAGCACAATCTGTAAATTGTGACTTAACTTTTGTTAATTTCTGTACCCCGGTCGTTACTGTTATAGCCTTTGTCGATGAATTCTGGCTAACTGATGTAATCATCGTGAATTCTTGAGACCATGGAACAAAGTGATTAGTAAGTTTTGGATATGTTACGACTTTTGCGACATTGTTAGGTGTGATTAAGCAATCCTCAACAGAAAGAGGGCAAACTTGTAAAGCATCACTTGTAAATTTAACTTTGATTTGAATATTTCCTGCAAAGTCTAGAAGGAATCTAATAGCTTCAAACGGTAAGAATTTCCTCACAATTGTAAGCGTTTTTCGATAATTAAGCGGTAAGAATATGCAGGTATTATTGATATATGGATAAGCTAGAGCTTTCTGGTATTATTTCTGCATATTTTTGTAATGGTTTGGAGCTCTGAGGCAAATCTTTTCAGAACTTTGTACGTTAAGTTTCCCTAAAAGTTAATTTCAACATAGTTGTATATTGATGCCATAAAGGATCAAAGTTTCGGTGTTTAAATAGGCATTTTACATATACGAAATGCTTATTTCGGGAAATCGCTTGCAAAAAAAGTCGTTTGTTGATGTATTTGAGGGCAAGATGATATATTTCAGAATATTCTGAGATGGTTTCTCCAAGCTCCGACCTTGAAGAAAGGGTTGCATCAAGAGCCACCTCATTCAAGTTCCATCAAAAAATATAAACTCATGTAAACCTTTCAAAATAAGCAGGGTCCATGTAAAGTTGGTAAGAGTGAGGGAAATCTGGGTATTTTAAACATTCAAAGTTTTTTTTTTTAAATACAGATAAAACATAAGAAATTTATACAACAGTAACAGAGAATGGTGTATTTTTCTCTCTGCTATCAACCGCGAATCGAACAGTGAAGTTGTAAGTGTTCTGCTCTATGAAGTAAAGCTTGAACCTAAATTCACTTGAGTTCTCTTCGATTGTGAGTGAATCTTCCCAAACAACGCTTGGTTCGTTGAATATCATGATGGAGCATGATGAGGCACACTTCGATGTCTCAACAACAAAGTAAATATCTGTGCATACAGGAATCTTGTCAGATTGAATCACTTTTCCATGGCTGTCAACAACTTTGAGTGATGCTGTGACATTCTCAGCTTCGATGATGTCTATGACAGACTTCTCTGGACGGAAAAGGCGCATATCGATGTTTCCAGACCTTCCGTTGGCAGAAGACCATTGCAAGAATAAGTGCCTCTCGAAGAATGCACCTACAGCAGCCTGCTTGCGAACAATTTTGAACTCACTCGATGTAAGCTTCTTGTTAGTGAGCGTTTCGATATGACTCCTCAATGCAGCAGCTCTTGGAGCATCAGAGAATGATGTAATGCATTCTGCGAGTTCTTCACGACCAGCAGCGAGAAGGAATACGTAGTTATTTCCATTTCCAGCAATAGCACCAGTCATACGCTCGCTACCAATAAAACCGCCGTGGAAGTCTCCTGCAGAGTGATCGAATGAGAATGTAACACTCAATGTTTCTGACGATGAGTTCAAAAGCTCAACAGCCAGGAAAACGATAGAAGGTGACTGCGGAGTGAGAGGGACTTCAGGAACAAGTGGCAATGGATAAATTGAATAAATTGTAATTCCTGGAACTACTTCTATCGGTCTGTCTACTGACATACTGCTTGTTACATGTGAAGAGCTTGTGCAAACAACAGAAAATGATAAGTTCTTCATTTGCGTGTTTGCTACAACAGTCACGGTGAAAGAACGTTCCTCGAAAGGCTCAAGAACTACATCTTTAGCAGAACTGCTGACATGCGCAATAACATCCGGACGGAACTGCAGTGACATCTCATTAATCTCGATGCGGGAAGATGTGTTCAAAATCCATACATGGAAAGTAACATTTTCTCCATCATAGGCTTCGATTGTCTTGTTGTTAGGAAGATCTGTTCGCAGTGTGAACGACGGTGCATTGGCAACTGCTTTAAATGTGATTGGAACAGGAAGCTTAATCTCGTTCGCAATATCGAACATGTAAATCGTTAGTGTGCTGATGGTGAATGTGCCTTCGTTTAATGCTGTTATTGAGCAATATACTTCAACATCTGATGACTCCTTTATTACCGTGTTATAGCGCTCTGATTGCAATCCTTCCCCAGGTGTAAGAAGATAAGAAATGTTGACTGGTATCTGATAGGGGTTGCGAATGGTGGCAGCAATTCTCTGTGGAGAGCCAACAGGAATAACGAGGTTCTGACTTCTGTTTGAGACTCCGTTGTATATAAAAACAGAGCTTGATGTTCGAGGCAATTGAATTGATGTCTGTGGAGGAATTGGTTCGCATTCAACAACAGTGAATGGGAAATTAAATGCATAATTTGTGTTATTGTTTGAAGGAGTCCTTAGGAATCTGTTGAGGTCATCTTGAATATTTGGTGGAAGATATGGACCTTGAGACGCGAAAATTTCAATAAATAACTTATTAGAAGGATATAATGGTATTGTAAGTCCTGATTCTAAGATTTGCAAGAATATATTGCTGAAAATAGACTTCAATTCGATACCTTTGGCACCCTGATTGTGGAAAATTCTAATTGATTCGATCATGAAATCTATCCACTTCTTATATTGACCATCAATCGGTTCATACTTGTTGAAAGCTTGTCCGATCCTGTAAGCGCATAGAGCAGCCTTGTGTGGGCTGTTCGCTTGCTGTAAGATATCGATAAGTGCCCAACTTCTGTAATCCATGTCATCAGTAACGTGGCTGCAAATAATGTTGAGAATATATCGATCGATTGTTATTTTAGGCTGCATCTTTAATGCGTGCAATGCACAGTCAACAGCTTTGAGGAATTTGTTGCACTTCATGTATGCTCCACAAGCAGCTGAGAAAGAACAAAATGCTTGTGTGTCATTCTCTCCAAGAGGCCATGGAGAAAGTTCGAGCATTGATTTCGACAAAGGCTTAATTAATCCCTTATATTTTTCATCAATGAGCGCATGAAGCTCACATATAGCAGCACCAGTTTCAGGTGATCCATCAGAACTCTTCGTGAAATCTTCGATTGCTTTAATAATTAAATCGGGTTCATGAGAAATTAAATAAAACGCATGTAAAATGTCAGATTCATAATGATGTGCGAATTTATTGGATTTGCCATTAAGATTTTTGAATCTTTCGGAGCATTTTACAGCATCAAAAATATGGCTGCTGACAAAGTCAGTAATTGTCGTCGTTGTCGTTGACAAACTATAGTTTTGAAGAAGTGGATAAAATTCTGGGGAAGTAGCAATATTATCTACTGGATAATTGTGGAAAAAATAAATAATTCGCTCTTTTTTGAAGATTAATGAGTTGAAATGGCTCTGAATTTTCGCTATATCACAATTTGCAATGTAATCTATCAGCACAACGATTGTATAAAAATCCTGAAACGCAAAATGTGTTGTTAAGTTTAAAATGTGGAAATATTTCATGAAATCGTTAAAATCATTGAATGGTATAAATTGCGCTTCAATTTGCAATGAACAACTGAGCTTCTTTTCATTACATGCGGCTAAAAAATCTTTTGATATATCGATTTGAATGATTTCCTTCAATTGGTTGATCACGGCAAGTTCCTGTTCCGTCACAACTCCCGCTGGAAGAACAAAAACCGGAATTGTAAGAGGAAGCTCCGTGATATAAGGCATTCTTTGATTTTTTGGTGAGAAATATGAAATTTTATTTTTCAAAATAATTATAAAAACAGACTTTACACATTATGGAATTGCCATATTTCATATTTTTATCGAATTTTATTATTTAAAAAATATTTTTCAAAAAAGATAATAAAAATAGACTTTATACAATATGTAAATGCTATACTTATGATGAATATTGTTTTTTATTTTTTGAAAAATTATTTTCCAAAATGAAGTTGATAATTTTGTGACATTTTTAAAATAACATATAAATATTATCTTAAAATTGAATTTCACTTTTGAAATTTGAAAATGCTTTTAAGTCGTGTTTTCATAATCATTACGACAAATATATCTCAATTTTAAACTCTTCTCGTTTCAATTTTTGAAATATTATGCATCAGTTTTCAAAACTGTGTTTTGCATGCTGTAGGTTATATGCAATAATATAATCGATAATTTGAAGAGAATTACTACTTTAAATGTGTATGTTGCCACTTGAATTTCATGTTTTGAAATTATTTTGCTCATGATCTCCGAGATATTGTATAATATGTTGCATATAGGAGTAAATTTATTGGCAAGTTCCTAAGATGCTTTATGATGATTTTTTAAATTTGGAAAAAAATTATCAAATATTCATAAAACATCATGTAATATATTTAGGACCGTATCAGTAGTAACTATCCATTAGGTTTTCATCATGATATACAAAGCCTTAAGTACTTTTTTAGGCTGATAAGTTTCAAAAATATGATGTTTGGATTTTCTAGAGCATATGCTATTTAATGAATATAAAATAATAAAATGAAATCTTGGTTTGGACGATAAAAGTGTCAATGTTTTTCTTCTTCTCCTTCTTTTCTCGTTCTTCCATCTTCAGAATGGATGAGAGTACATTTGTCAAACAGTGCATCAATGGTGACACATCGGTTCCTTGGTTTATTATGTTTGGAGGCCAAAATTGCCCCGCATGCAGAATGGCGCTTCCAGAATTCTCCAAAGCTGCTGAAGAAGCCGCTGGGTTTGCTCGCTTTGCTTACGCCGATGCCTCTGAGGTTCCATCTGCTGTTCAAAAATTTAATATCAAAACAATTCCACAATTCATTATGTTTTTGGATGGCGAATCATATATTTTCAAAGGACAACACACATCTAATGCACTCGTTAAATTTATTGCTGGAAAAATCGGCGACGGAATCGAAGAAATCGATGATTCGTGGGTTGATAGGAAAGACAACTTAGTTTTACTATTCCACAAAAACTTTAAGCCACCGATGATGTTTTCTGGTGCTTATGGCTCCTTCAAAGGAAAGAACATCACTTTTGGTATATCTCGAGATCCAGATACATTCGAAGCATTTGGAAACCCACCATGTCCTTCATACTGGTTCTACAAAGATGGTACTGGCACAATTTACAAAGGTAACAAAGATTTTCAATCATTCGTGACCGCAATTACAGAATATTTCGAAGTTGAAGTCGCTGACGACGAGTTATAAAAATGTTATGAAATCTCTAATGTTGCAGCATTTATAAAAGGATTTATATTTATGAAATTTTGAAGTCGTATCATCTGATCATATATTTATTATACATTAATATATCTTCAACTTTACATTGCATTCTTGAACTTAGTTTTTTATTTTTGATTATATCAAATAAAAATTAAAAATATGAAAGTTAATTTGACAGATACTGAGGTAAATAAATGACTAAGAATTAACTTAAGAATTAACAAACTAAAGATAAATTAAACAGATGCAGATTGAGCCTTAACTTCGGCCTTAACCTTGTAAACATAATCATCAGAGAACATTGGAAGCTTAGCAAACGCATCTTGTGCCTGATCTATCGGGTAGAAGTGGAATCTTCTCTTCCTGAAATCTTCAATCTTGGAAACCATACTATAAACTTCAGTAATGACCTTGATATCAGCAGAACCAGATGAAAGTCCAGCTTTCATTGAGTCTACATAACCTTCGACGAATGTAGCGATCTTCTTTGTATAAACATGAAGGAACGGCAAGCATGGATTAGGACCTTGTCTTGCTCTCTCACAGCACTCGTAACCGGCCTTGTAACAGCTGCTCTGTGAGAGAATGTCAGCCTTCATTTCGTTGAGGACCTTTGTAAGTCTGCTATCAGCAGACTCTTCGAGAACTGACTTATAGAAATAGCTATCAATGGCAGATGTCAAGCAAGCGCATGTGTCATATGATTGGAAGTCGAAACACTCCTTGGCAACCTTAATAATATAGCTGTAAACATCAAGATGGGTCATGTCACCTGGTGGAATGAGAATGGAATAAGCAACCCATCTGCAAATCTTATCAAAGATCTTGTTGTGATAAAGAACATTAGGAGCACGGGAATGAAGCTTTTCTGTATCCCAAGCATTATCAATTAACTCGCATGACTGAATCTTGAAGAAAATGTTCTGAAGATAGATCGTTAATTGTCTTCCGAATTCTCTTGGTGTCAATGATAGAAGATTGAATTCACCAACCCAGAGACAGAATGGAACTTCTCCAATTTCGACTGGCGGTGCAATTTCGTAGTTAATTGGCTCAATTGGTGCTGGCTTGATTCCTTCGAAGAATTTATCAGAAAATGTCGGATAACGGCTGCGAATTTCTGTCATAACATATTTCTTAACGTTGTTAGCTAGCTTTAATCCGAGCAGTGGTTGACTGTTCTTGAACCAAGAAATCAATAAGTGCAAAGTTAATTCAACAAAATGTTCATTTTCTGTGAATGCAATTTCAAAACGTTCCTGGATCTTCTCAAAGTAGATCTGTGGATCGAAATATGCAAGATATGGGAATGTAACTGCTGAAACGAATTGTTCAGTTCTTAATGGAGAATCTGTTGTGCAAATCCATATAATTTGGTTGATTGTTGCATATCTCATTGTGCCGTTGTTTGTTTCAGGGGCTTCATCCCTTTCTTCAATTAATCTTTTACCTCCAGAGCCTTTTTTCGCTTGCAAAACACCAATGATCTTCGACAATTCGTTCGGAACTTGGTCAGTTTCTGGGTTTTTCGGCATTGTTCCGGGCATTGTCAACTCCCAAAATCTTTCTGCATGCAAAACACCACGCTGTAGTAAAACCATGAGCTGAGAGTGATCAATATTAGATGGAATATCATATGGTCCATCCCATTCTGAGTAAAGAGAAGACTGTGATTCAATTAAACCGAGTGTTCTAAGATGTTGTGAGATTAAAGCTAAAAGAGTGGAATGCTTGATCAGTCTTTCGTCTGGTAAATACAAACGACCGAATTCTATTGCTCTATCTAAAGGCAAAACCGTATCTCTGAGTTCTTTAATTTCTGGATGTTCTTCTAATAATCTCGAAACCCAGTGAGAACGATCTACTTTTGTGTCGCTGAAATATTTCTCGCGAATCATGTCGTATTCTGGTGAAATCGGAAGTGGTTTTTTATTCATTTCGGTTTCTTCTGCTGATTCTATGAACGCAGGTATAATTCGTCCGATATTCGCAAACGGGAAACTCCGAGCTGTCATTTCGGAGGTATCAAATGAACTCGATTTGAATGAGGATGACGTCATTAGAGAAAAACTGACAAATTTACTTGTCAAAAAATATTAACCTTAATATTATTTTCACAATCACATTCTATTTAAAATGTTTTGGTTATGGCAGCCATAACATTCCTTACTCCTTCTTGCCAGGAGTGCACAGGGCAGCTTTCCGAAGAATGCTTAAAAAGCTATAAATGCTATCATACTAACAGATATTCATACAACGCCAATAGAAGATAATATAAAGTATCAAATTTGGTAAAATTATGAGTTTATTCCTGATGATATATTCGAAATTATCAAAAAAATATTAATATATGTTTGGAATAATTAGAATTTTTATGGCCTATTTACAGGCTGAGGAGGTGGATAAGGACCGATGTACTTTTGATAGATAGCTCTCAAATCCAGTTTTTTGCTTGATTTTTCTATCATAAATTCCTTGCATGTTATCAATCTCTGTGGTAAATAAATTTTGGCATTGTAATCAGCACCAACACTCAGGAGCCAGTCAATGATTTTAGGTCTAATTTTAATGGCTGTGAGGTAATCGCCAAGAATTGTATTCTTATCTTTTGAATGTTGATTGATTTTCAGGCCATGGTCATAAAACTCCTTGAGGATATCAAGAACTTCATTTTCTTCACCAATATCAAGGAGGTAATATGGACCCATGCGGCCATTTTCATCAACCCTGTTCACATCAATGCCTTTAGCACATAATATTTTGGCAATTTCGAAGGATTTAGATTGACAAATCCAATGGACGGCTGCTGGGGCCTTACGCTCAGGAGGAAGATCGACATTATCCATGTAATCGGCTAAATTGCGAACGACATCCTCCAAAGAGTTAAAACAAGCAAGACTCATTGCTGTCTTATTATCTTGGCTGATGAACTTAGGATCGCAATTGGATTCGAGAAGAAGTGGGACAGCTGATGATTGTCGAATAATGATGGCGTTCATTAATGGTGTCATTTCGGTTGTTGTCTTTGATGGTTTTATAAATTTAAGACAGACTTGAAGAATATCTGATCTCCTTAACTTAATGATCTGATCAATGACAGCTTGGATCTTTGGTTTGCACTTAATTGTGTAATTTTCGTAATTATATCCATAATGGAAAATAAGTTCAAAAATCTCGGCAACGCCACCTTCGGCAGCCATGTAAAGAACGCTGTCTCTGGACTTTGTGTCTGTCCATTGTCTTGTATAATCATCTTGGAACAATAATTCTTCTAATTTTTGGCGGCCATATGTCTGGTCATAGTACTGCAATATGTAAGCGACAACATCAACAGCGCCGAAGCCGACAGCGTAATGAAATGGAAGCTTGAGATCGCTTGATTTGATATCGATTTGATAATTGCATTGTAATTGGAGATATAAGAAGCATTCGAGCGCATTTGCTGCTGCTGCGATGTGTAATAATGACAAACCGGTTGTTTTAAGGACAACCGAAGGGTTCTTTTTCTCAGAGATAAGGTCGTATTTATTTTCCAGGTAATCCCTTGGGCGGTCAGGCTTCATTGTTTTCATAAGCTGGACGACATCATTCGTCATAATACATTCAACTAAAATATTACTTTGCATCAAGCTAATTTGTCACTTTTTAGGTTCATAGTTGAATTTGGTCAAAAAGTCTTCCTTAAACTTCAAAGCATGGGATGGTTTCTAAGACAAAATTTATAGTGTTTCAACTGAGCAATTAGGCCTATTGTTATACGCTTTTAAATTCTTTTGAAACACTTAGTGGGTGATACATGAACTTTATTTTGGTAATTTTTTCCACGTGATGTTCTTTTTACGCTGAATTCATCCTTTTTCGAAATTTATATGTTCACATGCATTAATTCTCACACATTCTATGTCGTAAGGACATCATATGTAAGTCAAAGAATATAATATAAGGCTTTCGAATCATGTCGAAATTCAAATGAGAATATATACAATTTGAATTGATATAAATGAGAGCATAATGAAAAACAAGCTTGCTAATGGCCATGCATTGCCATCTATTGCTGTGAAAATTGATGTTTGTTATTCATTTCGATATGGTATTAATCAGTCTGTTTTATTTTACTTGATGACCCCAAATAATTTCTGAACATCGCAATTCCTTGACAAAACAAATTTAGAGAGTCCATTATCCTATTTGCTTTATCACCTATTAAAACATCATATATTTTCATATTCATTGTTTCATTTGATTCGTTAAAAAACTGAGTTAGGAATGAAACAATAACACGAGTGGTTAGCGTAATTTTTTATAAAACAAAATAACAAATAAAAAACTATTGACAATTCACGTGAATAATAGAGCCATCATCTCTAAGTACAAACTCTGTATCAACAGGTTTAAAGCATATCGCACAAATTGGAACACTATATAAAACCTTTTTGGATGTACGCCTTTCTTCATATGTGTTGATGCTTGCTTGAAGATTTGAATATAAAAGTGCAAGTTCTAATTTGGACTTATTAAAGACTTGAATCCTTTTAGTTGTTGCAGTTTCAAAGAATGGTGTATATTCCTGTAACATTGTACCGGCAGGAATCAGTTTAAGGCCGATTTCTGGATCAATGTATATTGCTTTCTTGTTCATGATTGATTTGAACAGTTCATACTTTGCTGGGAAATTTGCTGCCATCTTCACAATCAATTCGTTGTAGATTGTTGGGTGCTCGTTAACAGAACCATCACAGAAGTCTGTTATAACAACTTCTGGACAGTCTTCAACTAAAATTTCGATGCATGTTTCGTAATTTCCCGCGCGAGCAAAAGCAATCAATCTCTCTTCAATCAGCATTGGATTGATACGGTGTGTGAATGAAGAAGGATGATAATACGTGCTTCTCTTCAAAATATTCAGTAAACAGACTCTGTATGTCTTCATTGGTTCTTGCTCATCTTTTATCATGATGTATGTTGATCTGACCGCTTCTTTCTCAAAGCATGACTGAATAATCGAAAGATATGATGAAATCAATTGATGATGAACTTCAGTATCGGTAATTTTTTGTACCCAGATGCAAAATTCGAGGTATTCCGTCTTCATTTGTGCTCTCTGAGCACCAGGAATATTGTCGACAGTGTCAAAGAAATGAACTACGTCAAATACACTGCCTGATTTAACTGTAGGCGAGAAGAATAGCTTAACTACATCTTTTGGTGATTTTTCGAAAACGAATTTAAAGGCATGTTCAGCATTTGACAAGAAATCATTCGAATTTTTCACGTATTTGATAACGTCATCAACTCTCCCTAAATTCATGAGATTGTCAAGCGCACTAAAGTCTTGATACTTCTGCATTATTTCAACTTTATTTATCTCTGTTCTAAAAGTGACAATCTCTTGTCACGTTTTTTTCATAAAACAACTTAAAACCTTTATTTGAGAATAAAATTATAATTTGCATATTATTTGGTATTCAAATAACAACGAATTTTCGATTTTTAGGAATTGTATCAAATCCTTAATAATTTTCATATTTGATGATGAAAATAGCATTTAATTTGATTCTTAATACTAAATATCAAAGAATTATAGCTTTTTAAATGTGTCGAAAAAAAAAATTATATTTTCAAAATTTAAACACTACTTAATATGTAAAATTTACATGCAAGAATGGTGCTATAATTTAGGCACCACCTGGTTCACCAGCACCTTTGGCGCCACCATTGGTGGAACGATAAGGAAAAGGTTATAATTTTTTTACAAATTTGTATGCTCTTCTTAAATTGACATTTTTCGTGTATTTATATGGATTTTTTCACACACGAAGTACGTATTAATGCACTAGCTAATGTTTGATGTATTTGCTGAATCAAGTAATCTTTGTTATATGAAGCACCACTTTGCACCAGGCTCAAAGTGGTGCTTCATTGAAAATTGAGTTAACACCACCAACCAGCGCCATGGGACTTGGAGACGTACTCACATGTTTCTAAATGATACACTGAGCTCGTGTGATGTCATAGAACGACAATTTAGTTTTGCACCATTGCAATTCAAGAAATTATTCTGAAATTCTTTCGAAATATATTTTCAATCGATTTTATGGGCTTGCAAATGATTATTTGATGCGTTTATTAAATAATTGTTCAACGAAAAATTAAGGTTATTTGTTAAAAATAAATTGTTATGGCTGGTACTCCACAGGCTTCAATCTACTGATCATAAAATTCGTGAGGTAGTAAATAGCGCATTGCAAAGAACCTAATAGCATATGGTGCATTAACTTTTTAGATAAATCTTTCATCAGATTATACACAATATCGATTTCTGACAAAGCAAATAGCGTAACCACCTTTTTTCATTTACAGCTGATATTTTTTCGGTGTTCAAGATACGATTTCATGTTTAACAAAACATCACCAACATTTCGAGTCAAAAAACATAGTTGCAAGCTAAACAATCAATTACAAAGATTTAGATTTTGGCTATATACTTTTTATGCCTATAAAACCAAGCCTCCATTTATCTTTATCAATTTTTGATATCAAAATACGGTAAAATTTTAAGATATTCGAGATCACTGAACATATTTATAATATCCATCTACAATGACCGAATAATATCAAAATTGTATAACGTTTTAATACAATTTATTTTCTCAATTAGATATCAGAAGCTATGAACTACAAAATAAGTTTCGATTAACAATAAAATAATCATAATAACATTTTTATTTCAAAATCTCTGGATAATTCTTTCGAAAACGATATGGAGGAAATATATATGCATCTTCTGCTGCTTTCTTTTGCACAATCCACAACTAATGGCGGACAAAAATGTTGATGACTTTTTAATATATTTTTCCGATTATGATAAAGGCATCTCTAGCCAAATTCATTAACATCAGTGCATCTATATTGTGGATTTTTGGCGTAGAGTGCTTTGGATCATATTCATAACCATCAAGAAGAGGGATAACACGTCTTTGCATTAATATTAACATCACTTTTTACGATCGGCGGTTTGACATGCGCCAGCTTGATGCATTTTTTTGGGACTTGAGCAGTTTCCGCAACATGACACAACTTTACAACTCCTCTCAAAATTGAGAGCCAATGTTGCGGAAGCTCCAAAAAATTGAATACTTTTCGGCAAGATTTGAGAGGGCCAAAATGTTAACGTCATTGCAAAGTCACTTTTGGTGATTCTTGTTTCTCGTTGAAGCCTGCTCACCATACTTGCACCACAGATACTCCATCCTATGGAGATGATAAGAGTCTTAAGTCGAGTCGATTCAAGTTGGCCAGCATGAGATACAAATCAAAGTCCGTCAAAACAACGAAACCGACAGAATTCAGTTGGCACACGATAGCTTGGCTATAGCAATTGCATATTACGTTGTCAAATCATATCTCGAAAAATTTCAAAATAATGCAAACCTTCAATTTCATATTTTTATCAACTAACACGGATTTTTAGCGACAGCCAAAGCAGAAGCAGCGTAGATCCTACCAAATCTCCGTATTACAGCAATCATGGGCTTGTTTTTAAATATTGCCAATTTTTAATAACACGCTTCCATGATACACACTATCGGATTTTTGTTGTCCTATATGTGCTAAGCATGTTGGCTTCTATTTAGCTGTTCTATTTCAATTATATAAAATTCGCAAAAAATTTTGTCAATTTATTGACTATTCTCGGTATAGTTACATTTCTAACGTGCGTTATAATATTGTTTCATTACATACATAAGACTATTTATACTTTTCAATGTTCAAAAAAACTCAAACATCCTATAGCTAACATTCATATCTAGAATTGAAATTATCTACGTTGGGAGAATATGTCCAATTGAAGAAACCGATGTATGTTTAAAATATATATATTCTTATTTTAGATTTTTATCATATCTTTGAATAAACATGTTTTATAGCTCATATATACTGTTTTTTCTATATATTCTATATATAAAATGCATATTGTCAGTTGATCTACATCATCTAGATGCAGATATTGCCAAAAATATATTTTTTGCGTGAATATTTTGGGCTGCAATTCATTATACAATAAGATAGTATTCATTAGAAGAAACAAAAATTGTAAATCCAATGATATTAAAGACGAGCTCGATTAATTTAATAATGCAAAATATCGAAAAGTATATTTATGTGCACTTACTATACACAAATCATACAGCGTAACGCAGTTAATGTATTTGTGAGTTAGTTGTTTCTTAAAATCGAATTGTTATATTTCGCATATATTATAAACGTGCATCATTGTGACGATTTGAGTATTCTGAATAGTGACTTTGCATAGGGATGCTGATGTGTATCATTGTAGCGTATCAAATCTTCTCAATACGCACTGTAGAAAAAGATAAATTTTTCGAGATTTCGGTCTTACCGACAATGACGTGCTGGGATGGTGGCATTGATACATATAGAATATGGAGCATACGTCAACAATAGATAACACCATGGTTTCAAACTGGAAAAAAGATGCGATTTGTATATCGGTAAACAGAATGAAAATTATGATTTTCTTTGATTTCATCAAAGATACAAAAGGACTTAAAGAAGAATATGATGTTAAATCAACCAAAATTTTATCCGACCAAACAAAAAGTGAGATTGGATAGTTTACAGTTGAGTCAGGTTGGGGAAAGGTGGCAGGTCTCCATTTTTGTCACTTTTTGTGTCACTTTTGCATATATACTCTAAAACCCCTTTTTGTTTGGAACAATTTTGTCACTTTTAGGCCGAAACGGTTTTGGTCGTCCTTTTCACGAATGGGTCACTCTGAAGGTCTTCGCCATGCTACACGCTATCTTTTCGCTCGTAAGTTCCGCAAGCACGGAGCTCCAGCCCCATCAATTACCCTTCGTACTTTCCGCATTGGTGATATCGTAGAAATCAAGGTTAATGGTGCCCTCCACTCTGGCATGCCACACCGCATCTACCACGGTGCTACAGGCATTGTCTGGAACGTTTCCCCACACGCCGTTGGTATCCTCGTTAAGCGCCGCGTAAACAACCATATCGCACCAAAGCGCATCTACGTCCGCACAGAGCACGTTTTCCCATCAAAGAGCAAGAACGACTTCATCGCTCGTTGCCAGGCTAACCTTAAGGCTCACGTCGAGGCTAAGAAGGCTGGCACAAAGATCGCTCTTCCAAAGCGCCTTCCAGCTCAGCCACGTGAGGCTCATGTTGTCAAGCCAGAACTTATCCAGACAATCACTAATGCTCCATTCCGCGAGAACTGGTAAAAATACATTGATTTTTGATAATAATAATTAATACGGCCAACCTCAACTAAGTTGGATTTTTTAGCAAATAACTCTCATAATATAACTTATAGTTAATTATTTTGATATTTTTATCAAAATTTATATATTTTTAGAACATAATCTATTTTTCACTAACATTACTTTCTGTAGAAGAAAATATACTTAATGGTATTATATTTCTGTTCCTGTGATCAATTTAATCATTTAAAAGAAGAAATGTTGAATTAAAGAGTTACATGACAGAAATATTGCAGAATTTGATATGTAAAATCAAAATTTTGCCGTTTAAAAATAAAAATGATTTTGATCCTTTTTGCAAGGCTTTCTCTTTCAGTTCACACAGAAATTGCTGAAATTGAAGCTTCCAAGATTGTTAGCGGAATAAAATCCGGTAAAAATATCAAAGAATTGGTTGATTTAGACTCACTTAAGAAAAATTATCCAAATTCACAAGAATTTATTAGCATAATCGAAAACATTGGCTCACCTCAGATCGATTGTTATTCAAGGGTATTGCAAGAACTCCAATATAGCTGCGATACAATGAACGAAGATCAAAAAAAGACCCTTGCGCTTAGATTCACACAATGCTATTATAACATCTCAAACAGAGCTGATGCATATCCATATGATGTGCCAGAATCAGAACAAACGTCGAGAATGTCGAGAAACACATATAATGTCTTCTCTACACTTAAAATACACATTACAAACCTTTGCTACTTTGCTCGAGATACACTATTGAATTCAATTACATCAGAACAACTTCTTTATCTCTTCGATTGCGTGATTTCATCAACTCAATCAATACAAACTTATACAAAAGACTTCGATGAAACATCCGCACAATTACAAATTACTGTTGCAGACATTAATCAAAAGCTCGTTAAAGGAAAAGAATCTTTGGATAAGATTTTGATTTATATTTCACAATTTCAAAATAATCTTGGCGAAATCACCCAATTCCTTGAGAAAACAAACAGCACACTAAGGTCGTTATCGTTGTACATCATTGTACTTCTTTGCACATTCACGATTGCTTATTATCTTCCTGAAACATTGTTTATTGTGCTCATTTTAACAGGAATCTTATATTTCGGTGACAAGAAGCTCGCAGTCAAGTATGACTGGTGGAACGCTGATTGCAAGATTAGAAAAGGATGTCAAGCTGCTTATTTAGCGCTTTGCGCTTTATATCCAACTTATATCGTTGTTACTTCAATCATTAACATCATTAACTCATTCAGAAAGCCAAAGCACAGAAAGATATACAGCAAAACTTCATCAAAGAAGCCATTCTTCTAATTATCTTTCATTTTAATAAAACTATGTTTGAATATTATATCAATATCAAATTGAGTTTTTTAATTATAGTCTGAGCTTTATGATTCAAACTCTAATTACGAAAATGTTATTATTTTGAGATTTTCATTATGATATTTCAAATATAATAATATGAACAAATTAAGTTTTTGTATATTAACTATATTTTGTTGTGGTGTGAATTACAACAATTGCAGCATACAAATTTATTGATATAACAACAGAAATATTTGAAATTAGAAATTAATTAATTTCGAATTATTGAGTAAACTTCTTAACTCGTTGTACGTTTTCTTTGCCATTTGGTTTTCGTATAAAATTACGTTGTTTAAATAGTCTAAAATCAACGCTAGCTTCTGTTTTTGAGCTGGATCAATTGTTTTATTTGTTTCTAGGACTCTTAATACATATTCTCTTTGAAGCCTATGATTTTTATGACGTAATCTCTGAACATAAGCATTTAATGCTTCATTTTCGAATGTAACTTGAAAATATTTCAGGTTTTTACCCTCAAACTGATGATAAACAGAATTCTGAGACATCTCCATTTCCGTCTCAAAAGTTGCAAGCATTTGTGTGGCAAGAGCTCCATCAGTTTTATTAGGAATATTTGTCAACATTTATAAAAATGGCTCAAAACCTTTAGCATAGATTTACCTCTATTCTCACAATAGTTTCAAAGAAAAATATATATTTCTTTATTAATTTGTCGCGTAAAATAAATTTGTAAAGCAATATGTCAAATAACATAATTCTTCTCTATTTTTATATTTATCATTAAAAATTGTTCTTTCATATATGCTTTTGCTTAAAGCAACAGCATGTCTATATGGTTTTACTTAAATACTTTATATATTTAATATTTTTGTTGAATAAGATAATTTCTTGTGAAATAGTATCTATATTAAAGGAATGGTAATTTAATAACAAAAAATCTATATTTGCTCAAGTTAATGGTTTTCTGGATGATATAATTCTCTCATAAGTTGATTTATCCTCATTTGAGTTAACTCATCAGGATCATTCTCTAAAACATCAATAAAAGCATCTTCTAAATCATACCTATCACATAATAGTTGTGCAGCCTCAGTTCCACTTTCTAATTTCTTATAATTCACAAGAGAAACAATTCCTTCAATAAGAACTTCGAGGAAATTTGATGACTCAATAAGTGCAACCATTTCATTCATTATTCCTCCTTCAATTAAGTTAGATTTGATAGAATTATCTCCATAGATTGCATAAGCGGTTAGAATATATATGATCTCTGTTTGCTCTTTCGATGAAGTATTAATCTTTTTCATTAAATCAGCTTCGTCAACATATTCATGCAATTTTTGTACAAAGTTTGGATCTCTATATAGATATTTTCCAAGCGTGAACATTGCTGATATTCTTATATCCTCCTCGGGATGGTTGATTAAACTAGCGACGGCTTCTGCATTTAAACTATTTGCAGTGATTGATGAATCAGCAATGATTCCCAATGTCGAGATTAACAAGTCTTCTGGTATATAAGTAAGATGTCCGTTGAAAAATTCTCCAAAATGAAATTCGCTGTCTATTTCTGAAAACCATTCATATTGGGTGAGAATGAAAAGGAAATCTAAATATGAACCGTAGTAAACATGTGATGGCTCTAAAAACTCAAACGCATCATGGATAATATAAGCAAACATTTGCTTGAATTGTGAAACGTCTAAGAAAGGAATGATAGCATAAAGGAATGCTAGCAAGAAATTGGGTTGAAAAGATCGATTTTCTATTGATTGACATATTGCTCTTGAAGCAATTTTATAATCATCGAAATTTAATTGTTGAATGATGTAATTTGCGAGTTCTGGATTCCTTTTTAGTAGTTCAATGATAATCTTGAAAGCCAAGTTCGCATTATAAGTTTTTTCTTTGATTAATCGAAATATTAAACTGGTGAGTGATTGTTGATCGAAATTTTTGTAATAGAACTCTTCCCTCAACTTGATAAATAGAAATATTATGTTTATTGCCTGTTCTTCTATTAACAAATCGCCTAATGTTGCACAATCGATGATTAAATCAGCTATTTTGTATTCTATGAATAAATTTTCGACGTACATTTCTCCGCTTGCTATATCTCGAAGCATTTTGAGACCCTTTAACAAAAAATTGAAATTATAATTATCAAATGATTGTCGAATTTGTAGAAATACTTTATTGTAGTCGTATAAAACGAACTTTTGGACAGTGTTTGGTACTTTTTCGTCAGTTATTTTGATTGTCTGAACATCAACATTTCCATCTTCAACTTTCATAAGAATCATTTTTAAAAAAATGAACTAAACATAAAACGCATCAATGAGGCAATAAATTGATGATACGTTGCCCATCACAAATCAATTATAATATTCTCAATTTTTATAATTTACAAATATCATCCATATGTATGCGTAAAAAGTGATATTCATCTGAATGGTTACTGAAACATTATATTATTGTTTCCTTATTCGAAAAATATTTTCTTGAAAACAATTATAAAGTTATCTCTATATCAAACTTTCCAAATACTTTTCTCATTACCAATATTTTTGATCTATGCATGTTAGAGGATTTGTTTCTATTAATTAGAAAGAAAGATTAAATATCTCCATTGTAAGTGCTGAGCTCATAAATTCAAAACTACCTCCATCAGTTCGATCAATTGATGGTCCACCAATAGATTTGAAATTTTGAAATTTGATAATTTAAATTTGACAATGAGATAACGAAATTTTTTCGAATCAAAAAGATTCAGTTTCGTGTGGAGATGATATTTTCAAACACTGGAAAAATGTGGATAAATTCTTAAACGCACATCAAAAGATGAACGCATCAGAAAACGTTGATCCAAATGTTATCACAACACCAACAAAGATGAGGAAGACAAGGTTCAGTATGGAAGTTCGTAGAAGCAATCATAGTTCAAGAAATCCTTCACCATTGTGCTCTCCACTTAATACATCAAGTGACGGAGAGTGGTCGAAGTTCCAAGCAGAGCTTAACACAGTCAAGGAGCAGTCTAAGATATACGACGGTGACTCAATAAGCGAAGGAAGCATTATTTCAGAATATGATTCACCAATCAAAGGCGATGAGCAAGATATTGAAGAACAAAGAAGATCACTTGCATTGATGAAGATGAATTTAGAGCTTAATGAGGAAATCAAAGCTCTTTGCGAAGAACAATACGAGATGATTGAATACATTAAATATCATCTGACAGACATCACACGCTCTAGAGTTGCCACTCAGGCCGAGAAGAAGGGTGTTCCATGCCAAGATTATAATACATCTTTTATATTAAGTGCGTTAGATTTAAGAAGGATCGATCCAATGGATCTCACAGAGACGATCCAAGATGCTACTGAAGCTCTTTTATTGTAATATATGTGTTTAAAAATTACTGATAAACTATCTTCACCATAGGACTGTAATAACTTTCTCATTTTTATCCGCACAACCAAAAATAACTATCCTCATTCTCTAACTTAACAGTTTCTCATCAATTGAATGAATATTAATATTTATCGATTCTACCTTAGATCAATGAGAAAATTGTTTAATTTTTTATAGCTGTAAATATGTTCATTGTACTTTGACTGGTTTATTGAAATTTTGACTAAATGAAAATTATATGAAGAATTGAAAGATATACCTATATTGATAGAATTGATTCTAAATGTTATAGTTTTAGTCATTTTTTATTATTGATGTCTGAACATTGTTTCTTCGGTCTCGAAGTCCAATGCGGAATGAGATGCTCAACAAAATTAGAAGATGACCTTATGATCACTAGAGCCGTTATCACTCCAACAGCAACTGAAAATTCGCTCGCAAGATTGTTTTTCAAAATTAAGAATCGAGAAGCTCCACTTTGTCAACTCACAGCAACTGAAACTACTGTTCCATTGAATATTTTGATACTAGCTCCTGAAGATATTGGTTTTCGCGTCGCAGGCGACACAAATATCATCATTTCCGGATATTATGTTCCAAAAGAAGAAAACAAGCCACACTCTACCATTTCGCCTTCTAATTTTGCTCTTTAACACATCAATATTATTCAATTCAAAAATATTCAGCAAACATTACTTATTTTACATCAACGATATACTTGCTTTCGATAATTTTTATTATCCAATTCACTAAAACTACATTCAACCCTATATTAAATGAGCAAAAAATATACACTGCATCCAAATTCACTCACTATGTCATCACCTTGGAATTGTATCTAATAAACATGTAAACCAAATGTTACTTTACATTAAAATTTGATTTTGCATATATCTTGATATCTCTCTAACTACAAGACCTGATATACCTCACTATTACTGTAAAGCCTTTGTATTTTCTTTTAGATCTATATTTGTTATATCATTTCTATCAATATTTTTTCAATATTAAACTTTGAATCTTGAAAGAAGACTTTGATGAGTAATATCTGTTATACTTCTAAATTAGAAAAGAGGTGTATATTTAGATTTATAAATTCCAAAGACAAAATCATAGAAAAACAAGAAATGAAACTAACAATAATAAAAAATCAATTTCAAAAATTTGCAAAATTTTAGTCAACTTTGATGAAATGGATGAAAATCAAGATAAAATAAGATGGAGATGATATATTCATGATAATTTTGAAAAAATTCTGATTGAGAAGTTTACAAGACACTAAGAGCTCTCAATCGGAAAAATGGAGGAAAACACGCAGCCAGTGTTCGAATGGGAGAAACTCATTGGTCCGGAAAAGCGCGTCTACGATGCCGCCAAGAAGCTGTGGGAGCGGCCTACTAATATTCAGCAGACTGCCATTCCGCCAGCGCTCCAAGGAAAAGACATTCTCGCAAAAGCGAGAACAGGATCAGGAAAAACAGCCGCATACATCATCCCTATACTCATCGGCCTTCTTAGGTCCCCTCTTCCACTAAATTTCAAGGCATTAATTTTAGTCCCAACACGAGAACTCTGCAAGCAAGTCAAATCTCAGTTCGACGAGCTCAGCCGTTACTGCAGAATCACGTCAGCACACTTAGGTGACGATGTTTCCGCGGCAACACAAAAAGTTACATTAGCAGCAAATCCTCCGGCCATTCTTATTGGAACACCAGCGCGTGTCTCTGCACTCGAAAGCATGGACTTCTTCAAAAACGTCCAGTTCTTGGTCGTTGATGAAGCAGATCAACAACTTGGCCTTGACCACGGTTCTGATATTGAAGCAATCATCAGCAAACTTTCACCAACACGCCAATCATTCTTGATGTCTGCCACACTCGAGAAAAACGTCCAAGAACTTACGAAACTCGTTCTTAATAACCCAGTATTTGTCGATGTCACAGAAAAAAGCGAGTCATCACTTCTTCAGCACTACTACATTAACGTAAATGAAGACAACCGATACATGGTCCTCATAACATTGATACAATGCGGAAGATTAGGAAAACGTATTTTGTTATTCGTCAATAGCGTTAATCGCGGTTTCAAATTATGTCTATTTTTAGAGCGCTTCGGTATAAAGAGCAGTGTTCTCAACTCAAACTTACCCGTTGCTTCAAGAATTAGCATTCTCGATAACTTCAATCTTGGTAAAGTCGATGTTCTCGTTGCAATTGATGAAGGAGATGATGCTGTTAGTGCAGAATTCTCTGCTGCTCGTGGTGTCGACTTCCAAAACTTGCATTCTGTTGTCAATTTCGATATCCCAATTAAATATGATCAATATGTCCATCGTGTCGGTCGTACAGCTCGTGGTAATCGCGAGGGTATCGCTGTTACATTCGTTGGTGTCTCAGAATCAATGCAACCTATTGCTGAAGCATTAGCTACCGATGGCCAACAGTTACAGCCTCTTAACTTCGATGTTAAGGAAGCAGAGATATTAAGATACAGAGCCACATCAGTTCTTGAGACTATCACAAGAAAACAGATTAAAGAAGCACAAAAAGTCTTATACAGACGTGAAATCATCAACAGCGAGAAACTGAAGAGTCACTTCGAAGAAAATCCACGTGATTTGCAGATTCTTAAGCACGACTCAACACTTTTACCACAGAAAGTTGATCCAGCGCTTAAGAAGATTCCAGATTACCTCCCAGTCAAGAGACTCGCCCACCCACTCACACAGAAGATCAGAGACCACAGCAAAGTTAGTAAAAGACTCGGAAAGGTCGACTCGCTGAACGAGGCGATCAGGAATAGAAGAAAGATGGAATATAAGAAAAAGAAGCAGGAGGAGAAGAAGGCAAAGAATGCTAAGTAATTTTTTTATAGAGATTAAGATTTTTATATAAATATGTACAGCTATTTGATTATACATTCAGCTTTTTACCTAATTTATATTTCAAAATTAATATATTTTCAAAAAGAACATGCTTTGATCATATACTTAAGTTCTATTGTTTGGATATTTTTATAATATAGATTTTATAATATCATAACTTTGTGAGATTTCTGTAACAAGAAGCTTTTGAATGATAATTTTGACATGTAAAATATTGTTTGTCAAAAATTTCAATATGAAGACCCAACAATAAAAATCTAGAAAAAGAAGGAAAGACACACAAAACAAATGGCAGGATGGAAATAGGAATGGGGTGTTCAAACCAAAAATGCGAGAAAAATAAACTTTTTTGTTCTACCACTGAAGAGATTTAAAGTAATTTTCGAAATTTAACTTTAGAT
Organism: Trichomonas tenax; assembly: GCA_023091735.1. Lineage (NCBI taxonomy): Eukaryota > Parabasalia > Trichomonadida > Trichomonadidae > Trichomonas > Trichomonas tenax. The sequence continues at coordinate 23,183 of JALKBU010000575.1, forward strand.
TTGCTGTAATATCAGTTAATAAGTAGTTATATGATTTTACTGGGAAACGCCGTTCTTACGCTCACGGACACGGCGGCTGCGAGCGCGGCGGGCATCGATCTGAGCCTGGAGTGTCTTCTCACGGAGGTTCTCAGCCTTGAGTGTCTGGATGTGCTCAACAAGGTTGCGGCGGTTACGGAACTCGTTACCCTTGGCCTTAAGATAGAGCTTGCGGTAAAGGTGGCAGTCGATTTCCTCACGCTTTCTGTAGTCAACAAGGACCTTGCGAAGAACGCGGATACGGCGGATCCACTGGAACTTGCCTGTAAGACGAGCGTTCTTGCCACCACGGCGCTTACCGTAGCCTGTGTGGCGACCAAGACGCTTAGCGAGAATGCGCTTTGTGTGGCGGGCGCCGGAGTGGACCTTGACTGGGCGCTTGACAATAATACCGTCGGCGATGAGCTTGCGGATTTGTTGGCGAGAGTTGGCCATAGCGATTGTGGAAACTTCGGAGTCATCCATCCAGACACGGCGGACACCGCAGTCAAGGACGGAGGCAGCAAGACGCTTCTGAAGCTTGAGGCTAGACATTTCCTAGAAAGGCCATGACAAACCGCTCTTTTCCTTCAAATTGTAAGTTTACAATTATCGTTGGGCACAAGTTTTAGGGCAAAATTTTCTACAAAAGGACATTATTTTCTCTCAAAAATATTATTTTATAGATCTGTATATTTCTCTCATCAAATTATTTTTTGGTTTTAACCTTTATCGAAATTGCTCTCTTATATTTTTTGATTTTCATGGTATCATACGATTACCATTATATTTCAATCTTGCTTCAAAATCTGTCCTATTAACAACATAGTTCCATTTCCATAATTTTATTATATCAAAAATAAATGTACAAAATTGCATCTTGCAATATATATACAAAATTCTTTATCTCCATAAATTCTGTTTATAACATAATGGTATAAAGCCGATTTGATATTTCATTATCTAATTTGTGTTGATCAATATATAAGATAAAAACAATTTATGATCGAGTAGTTTAACATATTTTTATTGGATTTCATGAACAATATTGTAAATTTGATCATTCAAATTTGATTTTTTGAATAATGTGAAGTCTATTAACAAATAGTTTAGGCAAGTCTAGGGGAAATATAAAATAAGTAAGAAAAGATTTAAATAGCAGATTTATTAAATAAAGAAGAATCTAACGTCGCTGCCAGCCATTGGAGGAACACCAAAGTTGTAGGAATAGAACTCTAATTTAGTACTTCCAGCGTCAAACTTGTTTGTCAAAAAAGCAGATTCATATCTAGAAGATTGCAAAGCTGTTATAACATCAGCGTGTGCATCCTTCTCAGCTCTGTTAATCATATCCGCGACAACACCCTTGAGGTCGATGTTTGCTGCCATATACCAAGAATAAGCAGCTTTATGGAATGTAATCTTCATTGCGTTATCAGACAAAAGTGTCCATGCCATGAGGTAGAAGGAGAAGAATCCTTGAATACCGCTGGCACTAGGAATAACGTAAGAATAAACAACATCCTTTCTTGGTAAGAACATGTGCTTAACGAGTTCTGGTGTAAATTGAAGCGCGAATTGATATGCTGAATCTGTCTTCTTGAGTAGTTCTGTAACTAAAGGAACATCTTCCTCAGTCATTAATCTGCAATTATTGTGAACAAGTGCTGGAACTTTATAACGATTTCTAGCAGCTGCCATTTTGTCTTTTGTGATTGAGAAGAATTCAGATGCGTTAAGATTCTTGAGATTGATTGGGCGATGAACGTATTGAGCTACGGCGAATGACTTTGTTGGAACGCCCTTGCCAGTGAAGACTGCGCGATAGATTTTAGCTTGTCTAACACGTCTTGCGAGCTCCCAAATGAGAACTTGCGCTAATTTCTTTGATCTGAGGCGGCTGTGAACGCACAAGAAGTTCACAGAGCACCACTTCTGGATGTCGTCGTTCAACCTGATTGTATTTGGAATGCCAGAGATGAATCCAACGAGAGCGCCTGTTTTTGTACGAACGCCGAAGATCCACTCAGGGATTGCATCAGGAATGGCAAGAGCCCACCCGAGGAGTGGTGCTGGTAGACAGAATCTGAACTTATGTCGGCTATCTTCAATGTAATGCATTTCTAAGAACTTGTAAAGCTCTTGGAGCTGAGCATCATCGTTGATATCAATATTACTCCATGTGAAGCCCGCTGGAAGAGGTGATGGCTGATCTGGTGGTGCAGTAACTGGAATGGTTGGATCGATATATCCTTCTAAAACGTCTTCAACGTCTTCCTTAGTGACAGGCTGAACGCTCCAGAACTGGTGGATGGCTTCTGCCTCTTCGTTCTTCGCTTCTTCGACAGTCTTTTGCTCCGACATTTTCAAAAAATGAAATACATTTCAGTGTCATTCCCTAAATTTTTCAAAATCAGGAAGAATAAGCTCTCCATTATATTCTATTGTATTTTGATATTTGGGGTTTTCTGACGGTTTTTGGTCGAATGTTAGGTTTTTAGAATTTTACGTGACATAAATTTATTTAATTTGGCATTTTATCCAAAATGAAATGATTTACATGGCAAAAATTGTGGAAGGTAATAAAAAACAAATTTTATATATGTATAGATTACTTCGGAACCAATGGTTGGAGTGAGTTAAGTGGTGGCTCGTTTTCTTGAAAATCTTCTTTATGATCCGCAACATCTTGAATCAGAGGATCGTCTGGGCCGGCAATGAGACCCTGACTTGATGGTAACTGCTGTGGAGGTGGAAGACCTCTAAGATCTTGTGTTAAAATAGTATAAACGAAAATTGCAGCAACAACTACAACGACAATGATTGGTGAAACAATCGTAAATGGTGTTATTGGTGTTTCTTTAAGTATTTGAAGTGATGTTTGAGATTGGTTTGATTGTTGTTGCTCTTTTTGATTAACTTCGGATGATTCTTCAGCGTTTTTATCTTTCTTGTTATTCTTTAGCTTCTTGCCTTTGCCTTTATTATCTTCTTCGTCTGTTTTTGTTGTCTTTTTCTTTGGCTTTTCCTCTTCTTCATCAGCATCTTCTTTTTCTTCTGTCTTTGACTGCTTCTTTCCTTTTGGTTTTGTATCTTCTTCCTCCTCCTCTTCCTCTTCTACTGGCTTCTTCTTCTTTGAAGCCTTTGATTTTGTAGGTTTTGTTTCTTCTTCATCTTCTTCTGTCTGTTTACCCTTTGACTTGGATTTCTTTGGTTTTTCATCTTCTTGTTCGTTTTCTTCTTCGCCATCTTTTTCATCGGATTTTTCTTCGGTTTCTTCTTCCTCTTCTTCTTGTGGCTTTGCTTGCTTCTTTCCTTTCTTTGTAGGCTTTGTTTCTTCTTCCTCTTGTTCCTCTTCTTCTTCTTGAGATTTCTTGGACGTCTTTGATTTTGTAGGTTTAGTCTCTTCTTCTTCCTCCTCCTCTTCCTGTTCTTCAGGCTCTTCTTCCTCTTTTGCTTTTTTAGTCTTTTTCGTTACCTTTTTCGGAGCTTCTTCCTCTTCTTCTTCCTCATTCTCTTCAACGGGAGCTTTCTTCTTTGGTTTGGATTCGAGTATAACGTTTTTGTCCAATAATGATGTGAAATCGGGCTGTTTCGTAAATAAAATGCTTAAATCGGAGAAAACTGATCGCGATGTGTTATTCACTGAATTATTCACTGCGTCAATTTGCGATATTTCGTCGTATTTCGGTAATAAACGAAGTGTAGAAAGAACTAAACCAATAAGCATTTTGTCACTTTTTACTTTTAAATCTTTTTTATGTTTAGATCCGCATTGAACTAAAAATGCCAAATTTCTAAAGAAAATTCATTATTGTACATTAATATCTCAAATTTCAAAAGGAAATTTAAAAGAAAACACCATTTTTATTATTAGGAACTACGGTTTATTTAATATAATAAACTTGTCATTTTTCGGATTTGCAATTTAATCAATAATTAAGACAGAAATGCAGATCTTTATGATAAAAATAGTTTTCTTTTGGGAAATGAGGATATTTGAAAGTCACCAATGATTAATGAAGTAAGCATAACTTTCAGAGGGGGTCATATTTCAAATGAAAGTTCTTTTAATTCGAGTTGTTTTTTTACCATTTTTTTTCCACAAGCAACTGTATGATTTCTGATGAACTGCAAAGAGAGAACATGAATTAAGATATGTTTATATGGAGGAAAGCCCAAATCACTACAAATTTAAAACTTCATTACAAAAATTGTTCCAAAACAGAAAATACCGCATTTTCTGCATACACAGAGTCTAATGATTAAGTTTTTTAAATCATTAAATTTAATATGTCGCGATTCATTTTTCTGCTGTCATTTTTTTTAAAAGTTGTTCAAATGAGTGTTGATCCTGAGCTTATCGACTTTGTTCGTAGAGTTCCAACAACAAACGAAGTGGAGCTCTCCCGGGTTGTTGGGTCTACTGTTGGCGCTGACTTTAATCAGGATGATTTCATATTTAGCGTAATGCAATGCATTGATACCAGAAAAATATCATCATTCCAAGTTTTGATACTTCTATCATCTTTGAAATCAAAATCTTTCGTCTGCAATCGAATTCGAGAATCGACCAATAATTACCTGAAGATTATTGTTGATATGCCATCAATTTTTCAGGAAGATTTCACTCTCAGCTTGATCGCTGAGCACTTTCTTATGTATGTTTTAAGCCCATTAGTGAAATGGGCTTGGGTTGAAAACTTTATAGCGCTTCTTACAGGAAAGAACGAAGATGGTTCTATGGAACTCGAAAATGGAGCCAAATTGTTTGTAATAACAATCACTCTTCTTTCGGCGAAGGTTTATAATTCCGATTTCTTTGAAACTTCAAAGTATATTCAATTAATTCTCTATTTTGTCAATTTCGAGCAAATCAGATTTGCTTTCACAAGGTCAGAATTCTTCGAACCAGTTTTTCGACAAATATTATCTCAATCTGTTTTCCCTCATGATAATGCTCAGCGAACAAATCAATATTTCACCGATCCTGAAGGAAACTTCACTCATGAAACAGTCAGACAAGTAAATTATGCATTTCAAAATTATCATCAATCGCTTTTCGATTTAGTCGCAAAATTATTGGCAGCGAACTCACGCCAACAGATCCTTGCATTGCTTGGCAAGTTGGTCGATGATTGCTCTAAGATTTCAATGGACGGATTTTTGAACATTCGTAAGAAGTCCGCAATGCATGCTGAGGCTATTGGCTATAATCTTGAGTATATATTAATCCACCTTGCTCTCTATTGTCGCGAAAAAATGCCAAATGCACAAATTGATGTTCACACACCTTATAATAAGAAGTCTTATGTTCAAATCCAGAACGACACAGATTTGCTTGCTGTTTCTGGTGAAATGACACTCTGGTACGATCCAAGAACAGAGCGTGGAAAGGAATATTACAAAGATTTCAACGCTGATGACCAAAAGAATCAAAAAGCCAAATTAGATGCTGAAAATTATGCTAAAGAGTTGGCGCAGTGCGAAAACCTCGATTTGAATGTTTCTTCGCATGCTTTCTTCCTCTCATGGAAGTGTGTCGAAAATGTTTCATATACTTTCGTAAGATTGATAGAGCAGTTTAGCAGACAAATACAAGCAACAAATAGAAATGAACGTGAAGCATCTAGCGATTTCATGAGAATGCAATACAGAGAAGCCAAGAAACGTATGAATTTGTTTATTTCTATCTTGGAATGCCTCATGATTATCGACCACAAATATGAAGATTTTATTGATTTCTTCTGCGAGACATTCGATTACTTAAAGCTCCATGCAGGATACCAAAACTATCAATTACCAAAAGAAGTTCCTTTGGCATATGCCCATCTTCCTAAATATATTTTAGAACCAGTAGTTCATGTTATGTTCCTCATGATTGTTCTATCACCTCCTCCAAAGCTTGATAGAGTGTTATCCAACTTGACAGCTATTTTCAGTGGATCTGACTATATCAGATCAATTTTCATCAAGGCGAAGTTTGTAGAAATATTTGCTCGTATTGCAAATAACAGAGAGCAAGGCTATTTGATGATCGGTTTACCTCATATTGCAGAGCAAATGATCCCATCGCTCGTTAGATTCTTCATCGATGTTCAAAGGACAGGTGGTGCAATGAGCTACTATGATCGCTTTAATTTCAGAAACTCTGCACAGGAACTTCTTAAGTTATGGTTCCAGTATTCAGAGTTCAGAGACTTCTTTGCTCAGCACAGAAGTGAATCATCATATAAGGATTTAGTCTTCCACCTTGTTGATGATAACATTTACTACTTATCCGAATCCATAGCACTCTTCGACTCTATTTCTAATATGTCACGCATTAAAGTTGACAGCCAGCAAGGCCGCGACACACTTGCAGAGACTAATCAGGCTGTCGAAACAGCAGAAATTGCTGAGCAGACCGGAAGCCTCAACAATAATCTTCAGTCCGTTATGAGAGCTTTGGAACTGATTGAGAAGATGACAGAGTTCTTACCACAGATTTTCAACGATCCTATAGTTCTTGAAAAGCTTGTTTCACTCACTATTTCTTCTCTCGATCTCTGCATCAATAAGAAGAAAATCCTAAATATTCCAAACAAACATGAAATTAAATTTAGCTATGAGGAGTTCTTCACACTCATTTGCAAGATTATTGCTCACTGCAACACACCAGAGTACGTCGATATGTTTTGCCATAACGAGCGTTACTTCAGCCTTGAGCTTCTCCAAAATGCTTTGAACCAGATGGATTCAATACGCATGAGCAACGCTATTATCAGCGAGTTCCAGAGCTTCGTTGATCAAGCAATACATGTCAAGGCTCAGATCGATGATATGTCAATCGATCCTAACGATCCAGATATCCCAGAGGAATTCTTTGATCCACTTACATACGATATCATGAAGGATCCAGTTATCCTTCCAGGTGATGAAGTTGTTGATAGGATTAATTGCCAGAATCTTATCAAGAACAAGATGAAGACACCATTAAAGCAATTAGAGATCCCCGCAGACTATGTACCAAAGCCTGCTACTGATCTCAAGAAGCAGATTCAGGAGTTCATCAATAAGAAACTTGCGGAACGTAGACAGAAACAGTAATTTTATGATATCTTTTATTTTAAACACACTATGCCTTTACTTTTTCCCATGTTTTCTCATTAACTTTCTAAAAATATTATTACCTTTTTTTTTGCAATTTTGCTGCAATAAGAAAACATTATCGCGAGGAGTAGAGCTGTTTCAATAATATAAAATTTTCATTTTAAATCTCTTCTAGAGTTGGTTTTTGCTGAGTTTATTTTTTGTGATTTGTAAAATAATTTACATGCCATAGTTCTGAAAACGAATACTTTACATGTCAAAATAGGGATATTGAAAAATTTATTTCTATTTATGATAGAAATGAGAAGTAGATAACGAATCAATGAAATTTTCAAATTTCGAAATCACAATTTTAAAATGTTTCTTTTGATTTTATTACAGATTCGCTTCAATTCCACGTGGTGTGATCCACCGAAATGGGATTTTGAACCGATTCCAGATGCGGACCTTCTTCAAATACAGATCCTTACGCGTCACGGCGCGAGAACGCCTTTGCACGCTTATCAACAAAACGGAACAACATGGAAATGTGACAACACCGAACTGAGGTACTACTCAACTCCGGAGCAATCTCCCACAAAAGTCCACGTGGCGTATGGGAAATCGATTTTCGGAGGTGAATGTCACTTTGGACAGCTTACTTTTGTTGGACACGAGGCACTCAAGAGCTTAGGAAAATACGTGCGCAGCACATACATCGAAAAACTCAAATTTTTACCGAATAGATACGATAGTCATTCATATTTCATCAGATCTACAGGAACACACAGAACAATTCACTCTGCTATGGCCTTTGCGAACGGATTATACCCAGATCATCACGAAATCGCAGTTCACGTTGCTGATAAATCTCTCGACACATTTAGAAGAGCTTCTGCTGTTTGCCCGAACTTAAAGAAGAATATCGATGAAATGAAAGCAGATCCTAACGTTACAGGACTGTTTCCACAAAATGAGACAGCGGTAAAGCAAGCAGCAAAGTTATTCGAAATCAAGAACAAAGTTGTTCCAGATATCGTTATGGCAACACGCTGCAACAACAGGCCATTGCCAGAAGGTATAGATGTCGACGCCATTGATAAAAATGCCATAGCTAAAGCCAGACAACAGATCTATATATTCTCCAACAAAAAAGTTTATCCTTTGATCTTTTCTTTCCCTTTCGCTGAAATAACAAACACGTTCATAAAGAGAGCAACAGGGAATTCTACAATAAAACTGAAGCACTGGAGTGGCCACAATGGTAATATATTTGGTTTGCTGGCTTATCTTGGTGAGGACATTGAAGTTGGACCTGCATACGGTTCTTATATTCTCATGGAGATGTGGAGAACAAGGAGTGGATCTCACTTAGTGAGATTTATATATAATGGAAGGCTTTTAGCTCCTCCAAGGTTCGGAAGCAAGCAGCAAGTCGCACTCGATGAAATGATTGAATTCACACGAAAAACAATGCCAGATCTGAAGAAAGATTGTGGCTTCAAACTCGAGAAGTTTATGAAGTCAATGGATACCAGGCCTGAAAATCAGTAATATTTATCCTTGATATATTAAGAAGTAGATGTTATCAATTGTTGATGTTTGTAAATGTTTTGTTTTTTAAAGTATTTATGTATGTTTATGTTGAGATATAAAAAAGGTGAAATAAAAAATGTGCAGAATTCCTCTGTGATGCTCACACATATGATGAATGTGCATTTAGTGCGATATTTTTGAAGTTTCTTCGCTCTTTTTTGCTCGTTCAGCATATGTGTCAGCAAATTGAGAGAATATATGCTAGTGTTATATGTTTCCGTCAAACATATCTTTCGAAGCGGTCACACCCGGCTGGCAACATCCAGCTCCATTCCGAACCTGGAAATTAAGCAGTCGCGGGCCACATCAGTACTGGGCTGGGCGACTTCCCGGGAACGTGTGGTGCTTGCTTCTTTTTCTTTTTTTGAAGCTCAAAGTACAAAGTGTGCAGAATTCCTCTGTGATGCTCACACATATGATGAATGTGCATTTAGTGCGATATTTTTGAAGTTTCTTCGCTCTTTTTTGCTCGTTCAGCATATGTGTCAGCAAATTGAGAGAATATATGCTA
>JALKBU010000576.1:0-32338 GCA_023091735.1 Trichomonas tenax
CAATTACCAGTTAGGTATATGCTCGTTGATGATAGAGTTGTGGCTCGTCAACAACACTAACCTGGATGTATTGGTTAGACAACAAAGATATTTATGACACTTTTTATAAAGGTGACAATTCGCCCGCGCAAAAAGTGACAGTTTATTCATGAAAAGTGACTTTAAGGTTTTCCTGTCACTTTTTGGTGTTCACTTTTGTCATAGACTCATATGTTAAATTTATGATTAAATCAATAATGTTTGAAACTTTTGAAAATTCAAAAGAAAATAACGTTAATTTTAAAATACCCAGATTTCCCTGACACTTACCAACTATACATGGACCCTGCTTAATTTGAAAGGTTTACATGAGTTTATATTTTTTGATGGAACTTGAATGAAGTGGCTCTTGATACAACCCTTTCTTCAAGGTCGGAGCTTGGAGAAACCATCTCAGAATATTCTGAAATATATTATCTTGCCCTCAAATACATCAACAAACGTCTTTTTTTGCAAGCGATTTCCCGAAACAAGCATTTCGTATATGTAAAGTGCCTATTTAAACACCGAAACTTTGATCCTTTGTGGCATCAATATACAACTACGTCGAAATTGACTTTTAGGGCAACTTAACGTACAAAGTTTTGAAAAGATTTGCTTCAGATCTCCAAACCATTACAAAAATATGCAGAAATAATACTAGAAAGCTCTAGCTTATCCATATATCAACAATACCTGCATATTCTTACCGCTTAATTATCGAAAAACGTTTACAATCACAACAGTATTTCGCTTTTTTTCCTAAAAATATGCGATAACCTCGAATTTTCATTCTTTTAATGTTATAGGTGCGTGGAATACTGTTAATATAGAGAATTTTGTTTGTAGCGATTCTTTTTTCGTCAAGATGTTAAAGATTTGTCGATTCCATCAGCATTTTGGCATTATAAATGTTCTTACTAAACTTATGTTTGTTTAAATACTATGTGAACCCATCTTATTTTAAATTTTACAGAGTCTTATAAAATCATTGAATATTTTCCTATAAAAAGGGTCAAATTTTCAAATTATATTAATATAACTAAAAATTATGTTTTAACAAATAAAAAGCTCTATTTAAAGCAATCTTAATCCCCTTTTATAGTGATAAAAAGCTTTTTATCTGATTTTTGGAGATAATTTTAGAATATCACTCTCCTCGGAAAGGCGAGTGTTTGTGCGTCTCTTTGGTTCATATTGCTTGTGTGTGGTCTCCATCTAGTGGAGATGTCGTGTTTTTTATGGTCTGTGGGTGGCTTTCGTGGCAATTTGTGAGTGGTAGGGGACCTCCCAACTTTGAGGAAATTCTGAGTCTGTGGACCTCAGATGTATCACTGGAAGGTCATGGAGGTGCTGTGAATGAGCTGGAATTCCCGAAAATTGAATCTCATATTTTAGATCGATGTGTCAATTTCGGGTGAATTTGGTATTAATGGTCTGCGTGTTGCCTATATTATCTGTATATCCAATTTTATTTGGTGAAATTATAACTTTTGACGTAATTTCAAATTTCTTCACTTTTTCATATGACAAGATGGTTCCATGTTGGGATGAGGTATTACTCTTGAGTGGATTATGTGTTGTATGCATTCATAATACTCCTAAGATTGGACTGGGAAGCCAAGGACCTAAAAGTGAGATGAAAAGTCGTAAGCTAAGTCGCCTAAAGAGATACTGTTATCATCATTACGACTCCTCTCTGGGGCTCCAGTATGCATTGTGCTGCTTACTGTGGTGCTGTTGTTGATTTAGGCTAAGAAGTCAGTGTCTGAATCGAGCTCGATCGGAGGGCTGCCTTCCGCAAGGCTGCCCTGTCTGCCTGGTTTGAGTGGTTGCCCATCTTGCTTGACATGAAAAAATGTCGAAAACAAGAAAGCGAACGGCGGTCTATGGAATATGGATAGAAGAACAATTTAAAACAGTATATTTATTTATTAAAAGTCAATCTTTAACACTAAAATCACAGATTTGAACGCATCATTGACGAATATTGATAAAGCCGTTGAAGAATTAAAACCAGTTGTTAGTATGTTTTATGTGTCAAACGGAATAAGCACAAATTATCAAATAAATACTCCGTCGATTTATACACGAAAATTAAAGATTAATGATAATTATGCAGATGAAATTTTAGGTAGTGGAGCGTTAATAACTAAGGACTGGCTTAAATATCATATTGAGGATTTAGTGGATATCGATACTAGCTCATCGACAAAATCATTCTTTAATTTTCTATGGAACGCGTTTAATACTGGAATAACCGTAGCGAGTTTCGTTGCTTTACAAAAACAAATAAATGCATTATGGGCTTATGTTCCGAGAAGTATTAGAATTAGAGACGTTGAGGATGAATTAAATGAAGATACTGAACCAATAGATAATTCATTATTTGGTAAGATAACGAAGCTGTATCCGATGTTTAAAATTCTTGTTGACGAAGTTTCGCAAAGAGCAAAAAGTAAAGGATATACGATAGAAAGGAATAACTTATATTTTACAACAATGATATTAATGCTTATCGGTCATTTGCAATTGATTACGAGTACATTATTTTCAGTTAAAGCGGATGAAGGACATACACATAAAAGTTTCGATGATATAACAATTAAAAACATTAATTCAAGAAAGGTAGAGTACGAAGTCAATGGTGAAAAATTAACTGAATTTGTAAAACCAAACTTTACGGACGGATTGACGATTAGAGGAGTTGATTTAGAAGAAATGATAAACAACAAAAATAATGATAACGTGTTAAATGAAAATATTGAACTGTTAAAAGTTCATGAAATAAGAGGTTTTATTAAAGAAGGAAAAGAAGGAGAAACAATTATGAATGAAGATGGAACGGAAACAGTAATATTATTTGAACCTCCGACGTATGTAATTCCTGAGTTCGTTGATGGATTGCAATTCGATTTCAAAACCAAAAGTAATTAAATACAAATACGTTCAGAAAGTTGATAATTATATTGAACGTTTTGGTTCATATGTGTTGAAATATAATTATATGAACGGGAAAAGCGGATTCGTTAATACCGTTAATTGTTATGTCGAGAATTTTGTTCATCCTCAATTCGCAAGAAGTGTATTAAGCGAATACAATAAATTTTTTGATTACATTAAATCATTAGTGCCGGTATACTATGAAAACATTGACGCAATATTAACGAATGAAGAAGGTTTCAATAAATTAAAATCATTAAATTTAATCGATGACGAAGAATTAGGCAAATTCAAACTCGATAAAATCTTTAAAGAAATCGCCATTAAATCAAATAGACTTTATGTTGCTAAAACCATCAACGATGAAATCATTTATCACACATACAAGAAAGAAGTTAATTATGATTCGTTCGTTAATGAAGTCATAAATTCACTTTAATTTTTAAATTATTTTATTTTTTATTTTTAATATAAATGGAACGAGCAACTCGTAAACCACGTTTGACGAAAGCGCAAGTTCGTGATTTTGTATTTTGGCTTTTCGATAAACCAGAAGATTTACGAAAGAACGCTACGTCTGGATTAATTAAGCAACAATATTTAAAGGAAATGAATATGACTGTATGTCAATTTCTATTTCATCGTTCGGGTCAGCTTCGTCAAATTCAACTTCATCTTTAATTTTTTCGTATTTATTTTCTTCATACATTTTATCCTTTAATGTTTGCAATAACTTTTCATCCTTTACCTCCATTAACTTTTTTGGATGGTATATAATTCCCGAATCCATTGTCTTTGTCTCCGCCCTTACCATTAACTTTGCAAATGTTTTCGATTTATTAATTTTGAAAAATCCATCTGTTAGATTCGAAATATATTTAAGATTAGGAAATGATTCGTAAATTAATGAGTTACTGATTAATTTTCCATCAATCGAAAATCCTAATGGTTTAATATTCCATTTACTCTTAAACAGTTTGTTTTCGAAGAATTCTTCAAAGTAAATGTTCAACTGCTCCTTCACATTAAGTTTTTTCATTAATTGATTTATCGAAACGAAATCGCTCATTATTACTACCGATGGAACTCATAATTTATTACCTCGTTATTGTCAATTCATTGTTGAACTCTCATTCATTTATAATTATAAGAATTCATTAATAACAAAGTGAATTAATATCATTATTTTTATCGTTAATTTAAAAACATGACCGTACTTGTATTTACCCCTTCTTTCCACACAAGATTTACCCAAAACACCAAATTTTTCATGGTTCCACCCTTCATTTACCCCCATTTCTTCAGGGTTCCACCATAGTTCCACCCTCGGTTCCATGCTTCATTTTTCATTTTTGCCCTAAAATCGCTGTTTTTCATGTGTTTTACCTCAAAAATCACGTATTTTCCCCTATTATTCCCCTATGTTCCAGGTTCCAGGTAGTTCCATGTATATTATTATGCAAATAATATTTTTTGGTTTAGCTTTTTCTGACCAGCTTTTTCTAAAAATATACGTATTTATAAAATGGTTTATTTTCAAGCATGGAACGACGATACCAGAACGATTAAAGTTAAATTAAACACAAAAGTTTATTTGAATTCGTTCTTAACTCTTCGCCATCTTCGTTATATCGCCAATTTCCAAGGCAAAATTACAATTGAATTAATCCCGTCTTATCACGGAGTTTGCATTTGCACTGTTGACGATCCGTTAAAAGAACCGTTTGATGTGAGTTCTGCTGGATTCGATGTATTTAATGTTGAATATGAAGCTCATGGCGTTAAATATAATTTTGGTTTCCATAATATCGGTCAAGTACTTCCATGGAGGATTACAGCAGCAAACGATGATATGGGAACTCCTAATTATTCAACATTTGCCGCTCCTGATTATATCGATACAATACCTGCTGTAAATTTAAGGGGTAGATTTCCACAAAAGTTAGCAGAATTAGAAAAAGAATTTAGGGAAAGACAGGGTTTAAATTAAAAATAAACTTATTTTCATTCAACTCTAAACCAAGCATAAACTGTCATGTAAGGAGGCATGTAATCTGTTCCTGTTCCTGTATTTTGTGTATTTCCGTAAACGCTATGGACATGACTTCCGGCTTCATCAATTATTAAACCTGTATTGTATTCTCTTGGGTCATTATATGCATCCTCTTTTATTCTCATAATTTCATTATTAAATCGTTCTAATAAATTCCATACGCTAGTTTCAGGATTAGTTGAAGGTGCATCAGTTCCCAAAACGTTTTTAATAATTATATCGTCAGCTTTAATTTTAGTTGCTTCAACATTCACAGTTTCGATTTCTTTTGCTTTTATGCCATCAGGGAATTTAACAGGCATTCGTTTATTTGGGTCTAATGTTGATTCAGGGGATGGCAGGTCTTCTATTCTTTGACGTCCGCCATTGATTATACGGATTGTGTATTCTTCCTTTGCATCAATACGCGCTTCAAAATTATTATCAAGGCGAGTAATCCAAAATTTCATGTCATCTAATTTTTCATCTAGTTCATTAAAGTCTGATATTTCGTGTTTATGTTCTTTGCCCGCTTTTGTTTCAATCTTGTTTAATGCTTCCACCAAATCCAAGGTCGATGCTTTATTATTTAATTCATTATATACATCAGTGAATTTGTTTTCGTGAGCCTCATAATTTTTAAATGCTTCTGCTGCATCTTGTTTTAATTCAATTTGTTTTTTCAGTTCGTTTACATCAATAGCGACAGGTGTAAAGTCTGCAATAGCTAGTTTAGTATTAATTCTCTCGTTTGCTTCGGTTATATCGTTTGTAAGAAGTTGATACATATTAAACATTTGCCTGTAATCATTCGTCATCCTTTCATCAATATTTGCAATATTTTTTGTCAATTCATCAGTTGTTATTTGGTCAGCTTTCTCATTTAATTTATTCATTACATCCGCTAAATTTGCTGTTAATGTATCTGTTATAACCTTATCAGCTTTATTGTTTAATGTTTGTTCAACATCAATTATATCATCATTATATTTAATTATTAAACTCTTTGTCTGCACCAGACGCTGTTCATTATAAATTTCAACGTTGTTGCTAATTTGTTTTTGCCTTCGTGTTTTGCTTGAATTCGTAAATCGTACATCGTCCTTATAACTTCGCCAATTCTTTCATTCTTGCCTTCAAATTCACCGTTTTCATTCGGTTTACTGGTTTCAATATATTTCACAAAATTCATATATGCACCATTAATGTCTAGATAATATAACTTTTGATTTGAATAGAATGGTTTGTTATTAAATGTTTTAGTTTGCGGGAACTTAATCTCATTTCTTATCCTCTTTGCAATCTTTCCGCAAAATTCATAAACGTTTTCAAAACAACCGGATTCATATAATATCTTTTGACCAAGTTCAGAAAATTTATAATAATTCCTCACATCAATCCAATGCCTTAATGGCAATTTATTTATTGCTTGCTGAAGTTCATTTAATCTTTCATTTACTTCTTCGGGTCCATATACGTTTTAATTAATTCGTTTTGTTTCTTTTCAGTCAACGGAACGAATAAACTTTCACTCATTAATTTTTGAATAACTTTATAAATTGACATAGGACGTTTAGAGTAAGGAGTTAAAACTGTTTTATTAATTAAATAGTGATTGTAAGCAATTAATAATTTCAATCTCTTTTCTTTTCCTTTATTATATTCGTCGTGTGAATATCGTTGCTGCATTTCGTGTTTGATACTTTAACTGTTGATAAGACAAATTTATATATTCTTCATTTCTTTCGTCATAAACCCTAAACTTTTGTTTGGTGTTTGTGTAATTAAAATTATTTGGTAAAACATAACCAAATTTAATGAATTCATTTTTGACATCGTTAGCATTTAATCGCTTTGGCATTTATAAGTAAATAAAAAATAAAAATAAAAAATAAATTAGAGTTAATTTTTTATAAATACATTTCAATGAATCTTCTTCCCCATTCATTTAATTTCTTTTCAGCCTTTTCAAACTCCTCCTTCTTTAAATCATATTCCCTTTTATCGAGCTTTAGCTCGCTGGGCTGCCCCATTTGTGTGTGTGTGTCTTGCTGGAAATACCAGCCATTAGGGCAGCGCTCATTCATGATATTGAAAACGTCAGCTTGCTGGAGTATCGTTTGATACTTTGTGCTGTTGACGGTGTCACGCATGATGACAAGCTTTGTCTTGCATTTTCTGCAGATACCGCCCCAGACCAGGATCTTGAGCGGATGTTTCTCGGCGAAATACCACTCTTCTGGAGAGCAGGACCCCTTCCGAATGTACATCGGTCTGGCATTGTCGCCGAGGATGAAATATGCTTCATCTGTGAAGAGAACTTCGCATCAATTTGTATTTGCAGCAAGGTGTGTTTGACACCACTCAGCACGATTCTGACGCTATAAATCAGTCATGAGAACGGGTTTGCAAGGCTTGCGAAAATCAAAGCGAGTTGGGCGAACCTTTCTCACAATCTCACAACTAATTTTGCCGAAGGTGTTCATCTGAGTGATGATATTAGCAAGCGTTAAGTTAAACATGCGTCTATTACGCATGGTAATCTCATCAATCATTTCGGCAAGCTCAGGCCTGACCTTTGATGGCCTTCCATTCGGCTTGTCATACACGAAGCAGCTTTTGCCTTCCGCAAGGCATTGGTGTATCTTGAGTATAGTGCGTGCATCATGCCCCTTGTCTCGAATTTGAGATGTGGTCGCCACCGATCTCAGATCAGTTGCAATATCAGCACAAGCTTGCATTGCACGCGCTGAACGAACGCGCTCAGACTTCTTAAACTCTCGCCGGAACCCACCGGGGTAGAGGAAGCGAGATGTTCTGGGCACTTAAAATAATGAGCCATTGAAACTTGGCGGTCAAATTTGTGTTTTTACGGATTTTTTTTGGCGCCGGCGGGATTTATTGATTGAAACATTTTTCATATCGTATGGAGGCTAATTTTTCATATTATTAACGAGAAAGCTCCACCTCACATTTTGATTTTTTTTTTGAATGGAAGTGTTTCGTGTCCCACTTTACAAACGATATTTTTTTTATTATGAGAAAATTATTAATGCATTATGACATATGTAGAGATACATTGTTGATTTTTGTTTATTAGAAAAGATATTTTAAAATAAAAATTAAATTTGAAGTAAATATATCTTCTGTTTAATGTAGTGAAAATATAAAATGTCGCTTGCCACTTAAATTCATATGTTTTAAAAAGACGCTTTAGACGAGAATCTTCAAATATTCCTCTGAGCAGTTACGAGCACGCTTTGTGAGTGTGATCTTCATGTCAGAGAGTTCCTTATCGACATCAGTGAGGAATGTGATAATGAATTCGATTAACTTAGAGAGAATCATCTGTTCTGTATGAATATTTGTCACGAGGAAGGAAATGTCGTAACCCTCGATCGGCTTTCTACGGATGATGCGGAACTGATCAGCACGCTGTGCGATGAACCTCATGAACATCTTTGCCAGGAGTCTATCGACATCATCGATCTGCTTGACTTTGACAGAAATACGGACAGAGTTGATAGATGTTTCGATGTATACCTTTTCGTACTGCGAACGTGTGATTGTCAATGGGCGCGCGATAACTTCTGGTGTTTTGCCAATCTCGATTTCGGGCTTGTTTTGGCGCTCGATTTCCTGAGAGGCAAAGTTACGGAGGCAGAGAGCGGCCTGGAGAGTCCTGCGGATGGCTGCTAAGTAGGAAGCTAAAGGATTCGACATTCTGGAAATGTGACAACGATTCTGAAGTTTATGTGACGTGACATGACTTGAATGCCCCTCTCCCTTTTTATTGTGTTTCCCCCTCCTCCCTCTTTATCACGCTATATAATGCAGGACTGGATAGGCTTCGCTAAGGCATTCGCGCTACTTTGTTCGAATTTTTAAATTATTTTTTATTTTTTGGATTTATTTGTAATATGTTGCCGTTCACTTAGCATTTGTGTGTGTATTATATATTTTAATTGATGATAGTTTGTTTTCTTTTCCATATTTTTTGATAAAATTATATTTAGCTACAATATGTAATATTTTGCTATTCACTTAGCATTGATGTATATATTTTATCTTTACATTGATTTTAATTTGCTTTCTTTTTTGATAAAATAATATTTTGTTTTAATGCGTAATACTTTGCTGTTTGCTTAGCATTGATCTGTATATTGCATACTTAAAATGAATATAGTTTGTTTTCTTTTGCATTTTTTTGATACTTTGCTTAGCATTGACGTGATTGCATAACGAAAAATTACAAAATAGTAAGAAGAAGTAACTAAAGAGTATTTGTTTCAGCAAAACCTGTGATGTTGCCTGTTTGGTTTTAAAATGCATCATTGGGTGTATATTATAAAATAAACTCTAAAAGAGTGCAACGTATAGAAAGTACTCATTCTTATTCTGCAGAAAACAGCACCCCAATCTTGCAAGTAATATTATCGCGAAAAAGAACTAATTAAAAGTAGATGATAAATGACTCTTAATCGGAATGAATTTTGATGTGAACATGTTTCGACTTTTGGTTCACGTTGAAGTAATTCAAGTTCGTTAGCTAATTGACATAAAAGATAATTATAAAGCTCAATAGATTGTGTTTTCGTGTTACTTTCAATATTATCAGCTACAACATTAGTATTGATCGCTAATGCAGGATTGTCCATGTTGCAGTTTTTGACGGTGATTGTTCCTGAACTAGAAACAGAAAATATTTTACCTTGTCCATATTTTCCATATGGACCAATGATTGTGCAGTTTTCGACTGTAAGATGACCTAAATCATCATAATATTGTAAATGAATCAATGAATAAGAATCACCATCGCATGGATTATCAACAATATTACACATGTAATCGTGAAATATACCACTATAATGATATAATACATGTGTCAGTTGTTGGTGATTGTGACAAAATGATGAGAAATTGCAAACGAATTCTTGATATGGATAATAAGTTTTGAATCCAGAACCATAATAAACATCATTGTTGCTACTGTTCGATGAATGAATACCTGTGTTTCCATAAAATAAAAAAAATATAGAATAAATTCCGGATCCGTTACAAAATGAAACAGAGCCTTCAATAACAATGTTCGGAAGAGAAACATTTGTTTTCAGATAACAAAATGAATGTGCGCCACCAGCGGAATTAGTAACACATCCAATTGTACAGAAACGGCGTTGGATAATTGAACTTTTACAAAAGAAATAAATTCCAGCACCAGTGCCTGAACTTCGAACGCAGTTTTTGAAAAAACAGTTTGAATGAAGGAATTTGATTCCATCTTGTTCAAATTTTATTGCACAGTTATCAATTCCAATGAATTGACATTCGTATGCATATGCTTCGTTGTTAGTTAATGAAACGGTGCAGTTTTTGCAGGTTGTCGGAGTCCCAGCGAAGTTTGTGCCATAGTATTTAAACCATACATCGAGTGGAGCATTGTCAGAGTGGAATAATTCGATCGAATTTCGATAGAAATAATTCTCTTCATTACATTTTTATTTTTGAAATGTGACAGAACGATAAAATATGACATGTAATACTAAATTACTTTTCAAAAATGACATTTTAAGGTTCTCTAATGGACTCAGCGAGTACGAAAGGAATTTTCCCGTATTCAGCGACTTGTCAGAAGCCTAACTATGGACAATCACACAAAACAGCTCACAACAAATGTTATTGCCAAAATTTCAATAATATTGAAAAATTTTATCAAAGTTAAGCGTTGGCGTGGGCATTTCCTACGGGAACAGCAAATGGAATATGTTCCGCGCTCAAATTGAAACAGACTTGAGCCTTACATACCGAATTAGAAAAGAAATATACAAAATCGAGGTTTATAACTCAATTTCTGTTTCTACAATTGATAATTCATCACTGCGCAACTATTTCAAATACAAATCATGTGAAAACAGCCTTTTATTTTAACAGATTATATTCTGAAAAAATTTACACTGACTGCTGATTTTTTGATGAATAGCGAGCATCTCTAGTCTCAGCTAGGCCTCCTTCAGCTTCACCAAGATCCTCTGCAGCTTCATCAAGAGATTTTGAGGTACTGCAAGAATTTTTTCTTCCGGAGTTAGCTTGTTATGAGTTACTTCTCTCCACTTCAAGGATCCTTGACATTTTAATCTAATACGAGCGAGCTTTGGTCCAATTAATATCAAGGATGATTCGAATGTTTCTTCAAAATCGCTTTTAAATGTTCTATATACTCTGCTCAGGTAGGCCATTTATTTGGCCTATGTCCAGCTTGTTGATTGTTTTTCCTTCTTGGAATAAAAAGATTTTTTTTCATAATTCGTGAGCACTTTCTGGCACAAAATTCACTGAGCACATACAATTATTTGTTTACTTCACTTCAAATTATTTTGCCTGCCCTTGTTTTATGACGAGCGTCGCTAGTGTAAAGCTTTCAATTTTCAGAGGAAGCTATCGTGTCGCTAGCACTTTTTTTGATTACGCTTCCCGTCGCCAAAAATATAGAAGATGAACGCATTGTTGCACAGCATATGTGGCGATGGTTGTATATGTGTCATCCAATACTATGCTGCACCAATCTATTACAATAGGCACCGAGCCTTCTATTAGCAAGCAAAAAAAATTGAATGGACATTTT
Organism: Trichomonas tenax; assembly: GCA_023091735.1. Classification (NCBI taxonomy): domain Eukaryota; phylum Parabasalia; order Trichomonadida; family Trichomonadidae; genus Trichomonas; species Trichomonas tenax. The sequence goes on from JALKBU010000576.1 coordinate 11,616, forward strand.
GACGAAAGGAAGCCAAATCAAACAAAAGTGCTGGCGACACGATAAGCTCTCCATTTTCAGGCGAGACATTAAAGTTCTCCTTGAACTTTATGGAAATGCATTTACATTCAATCAAAGGTGGGATAAGTATTATATATCTCAGCTTAATATCGATTTCAAGTGATGAGTTAATTTATGAATAACAAAACAGGAAAATACTTTGATCACGTTGAAATTACCCTATATAACTTCAAGCGAACCGTTTAATATGAGAGTCATAAGAAGTTGAATCATATTTTGATAATTTCAATCTTAAAAATGGATTTGTGAAAGCTTTTCAGTTGAAATCAGTCAATATATATGACTTTATGAATAGTGATTAATAAGAAAATGATGTAATACATTGAAAATTTTAGGAAAATTTCATTTCGAGTTAAAATGACTTAATATCAATGCATCATTTCACTGTTCCACATAAATATCATGAAAACATCAAATCCAGAGATCATTTTCATTGTTAGTTTGATGCGATGGATGACTACAAAGAGTCAACAAAACCAAAATCCAGCGACGTCGCACTAACGCAGAGTGGATTCATCCGTTATATTGAGGATGCGGCTGTAAATATCAGAGAAGCGTATATTAATTTTCGATTTCAAGATGTTGCACAGCAACTGTACGAAATTGGTGATGCAATACATAACCTACTGCATGATGATTCTAATATCGATAAATTAACAGACCAAATCCGCGACATTTTTATCAACACAACTTTAATTGAACAGATATCGACTCAAATATGTGCGGGAAATACAGGTGTGCTCCACTATAGTGCGCATCTCTTATATATATTATCATTTTATGATAAATTATTCAAATTATTTGCTGAATATGACATTTTGTCGAAATTTGGCGAATTCTTCTTACTGTTCCCTCACAGCAAGTGGCTGGAGGTGTTTATCATCATCAAGTCGTTGATAAAGCATCAAGATTCGATTTCTGGACTTTTCGAGCATTTACCTGAGATAGAAGCCAAGCTCGCGATATATCCAGGTGGAATTTTACTATATGCCCAACTCTCACATGAAATTATTAAAAAATTTCCTGATCCAGTGAGTTTCGAGAATATAATCAGAGGATTCTGCTCAATCATTGACGATTTGCCTTTTCCTGAAACATACTATTGTTTCTCTAAAATGATACAAACAGATCCCACAGTTTGTCCGATTTTAGTTGAAAGTGGTCTTTTTGCAAGAATTGTTAAAGAATGTGAAGTAACTCGAATCACCAAAGAAGATAGCATAAGACTGCCAATCAAATTAGTTAATTTAATGATTGCTGAATTAGATATAGGAATTATTGAAAAATATGAGCATCTATACTCAGCTGTTGCCAAGCTAATGTCATCTAACATAGAAAACCAAATCATTCCCGCTATTAAATTCATTGATTTAATTATTCCTGATCAATATCAGAAACTGATAGGATATATAACAGAAGATAGATTAATACAGAATTTGGCAAAATTCATTGCAGTAGGATCTGTTAAATTAAAGAGATATTCAGTTAATTTAATTTGTAAATTAGCCAGCACAACAAATGACGCTATAATATCATTAACAGTATTAAATCAAGTTCCAAGGCTACTTGTTCCGCTACTAGAAACTAATTATTACAATTTTATAGAAATATTGAAATATTTAATTTTAATAACTCAATATGCAACAGCCAATCCGTTGATATTGGACCCAATAATGGCTCAATTACATGATGAAAACGCTTTAGAAATAATTTTAGATATTGATACTGATGACAACCCTGTGTTAGATCAGTATGTCACGCAAATGGCGGAGTTTCTCGAATAAATTTGTTTTGTATTTTATATTGTTACCTTCAATATTTTATATTGATTAAATAATTAGCTAATAAGAGTCCAAAAGCTAAAAAATAAGATGAAAGTTAGTGTGAAATATTGAGCAATAATAAAATTAGAAATAATAGAATGGAATTTGAAAATTGGATATAAAAAATTAATGAAATTAATGATATTCGTTCAGTGGGTTCTTCTTTGCATGGGATCAGAATCCTGACAATCTTCTAGCAATACCACTAGGATAAAAATATCGAAATATGAAAATAATTAAGCTGACAATCGCAATGCCGATGTAAAGAATAACGTCATATTTGTCCATTCTGTGGGGCTGTATCTGTTTGTGGTGATGATGGTGACATTTTGGTGGCAACTTTTCTCTCTGATCATCATCTTGCATTTTTTTGAAAAGTAACAATATCAAATTTTAAAATCCTAAATTTAGAATGCTTACAAGCTAGGCATCTATTATAACTCAACTTTTATTATTAAAAACTCGAAAATTATATTTTTCGCGCAAAAAAATTGAATATTTTTAAAATTAAAATAGATTTTCTAAATTAATGATTTTTTGTTTACTTAAAATCAAACACATTTTAAAAAGGGAATGTATTGAGCTGCTTATCGAAAAAGTTTGAAGGTTGTTGTGAGAATAATATCAAATTTTGAATTTGATATAAAGCGTAGGAATAAAAGATATATCGATTTCATAATTTCTATGATTTACAGTATCTTAAAACAACAAAAATAAAAGTTAATAAATAAAAAACATGTCAAAAATAAGCTCATTCAGAGTTAATAACAGCAAGAAGCTGATCCTTACACTCAGTGAAATTGCGGTAAGTGTGTAGATAGTTTAATTGCGGAACGTGAGAATCAAATCCCCATTGAGTGATCAAAAATGGCATTGACTTATTTTGAACAGCTGCGTCGTAATCAGGCACAGTGTCACCGAAGTGTATAACTCTTTTGAGCTTTCCATGCTTCTTTTCAGCGGAATTAATCACATCAGCCAAAACTTCAGTTCTAGACTCAGAAGAGCCATACATGCAGGCTCTCTGATCGAAATATTTCAAAATTCCACACGCTGAAAGCTTTCTTTGGGCAATTTCAGGAAAATTGCCAGTGCAAACTCCTAATATTACGTTATCCATTTTAGAAAGCGTATCTAGAAGCTCTTTTATACCGTTTGTCAGCAAAATTTTGCCATCGAATTCTTTATGAAATCGTTCTATAACATCGTCATGAAATTGATTGTAAAGATTTATGTCTGTTTCGGCCATTTGCGTGACTTCTTTTATCATGTAGTTGAGCAAATACTTGTCAGTTGTACCGCACATTCTTTTTGGAAGATAATCGTACGGATTCTTGTCCTTTCCAAATATCATTGCGAAGGTGTCGTTAAAAGCACGAATGTAACTCATTCCTTTGTCAGCGAAGTTCAGAAGAGTTCCATCGATATCAAATGTAATGAGTGTTTTCATTTTTTATATTTTGTAAACCGACCAATTTTTTGAGTTTTTATTTTCTTCTAAATATAGCTTCTTCAAACTGAGTTACAGCGTTTTTCACTTAAGATTTTGTCACATGTTGATGTCGGAAAGATTTCTTGAATTTTTTGGGAAAATTTTGGACTGAGACAGATGAAATTTAGATATTATTATTCTATGTGACACCAGCTTGCATTTGGAAATCGCGATAACATATGTTGCCGATCGATTTTTATTGATTCATTACAATAAAATCATCTGACATTTTGACAACGTAAACTTTGTTTTTTTGACAATTTTGATAATTCAACCCCAAACAAACCCTAATTCTCTAAATCATCCATATCATCGATATGCCTATTCCTAGCATATATGAACTTGTTGCGTACCGAAAGTTGTCACGAAAAAGTGACATTATCCGACATGTAAACATGAATATTTAACAAATAAATATTTACGTGGCATGTGATTATAAATGATTATTTGAAGAATGATATCCTATATTTGTTTCAATTTACTTTGAAAAGAAAAATTAAATGCTTGATTGGGACTGGTAGCCAAGGTGCTTGCAATCCAGTCCACAGTTCTTCCTTTCAGACTCGATCTTCGAAATAATTAGCGATTTACTTTACAGAATGCTTCTGAAAGGAAGAACTGTGGACTGGATTGCTAGCACCTTGGCTACAAGTCCAAATCAAGCATTTAATTTTGCTCTTCAGAGGCATTCTGAAGTGGAAATCTTTGATTTCTTAATGATGGCGTATGAAAGGAAGATCGGTGAGTTTAGCTACTAACATGCGTGGAACCTGTGTCAATGTAGTCCCCAGTTCTTCCCGTCAGACGCGATTTTGCAATAAACACTAATACATAATTTGAATGATTATAGGACTTTACGTGTCAAAAATATTAATATTTTGACAAATAAAACCGGATATTCCGACAACTTTACACGTCAGATAATATCACTTTTTATATCACTTTTTCGTGACAACTTTCAGTACGTGACATTATTTATCAATTTGGTAACCTGAAGCATGGTTTATATTATACAAAATCTTGCAAATATTGATTCCAATTTTTCTAATAAGCAGTCATACAGTCATACCTGTACAACAAACAAATTATAATGGAAGAAAGAATGGAAATTTTCCCATTTGTCTGGGAAAAAACTTTTGACAAGTAAAGAATTCGAAAAATTAGTAAACGTAAACCATTCAAACCAAAAATATTATGACACGTAAACCAAAAATACTAGTAATTTTGACACGTAAATTCGGAAACTCTTTATTCACATTTGGCAGTCAATCGTTAATCGGCTTCAAAAATTTAAAGATTTAACACGACCGCAGGTTCCCGCGTAACCTGTTAAGTGGCCATCGCTCAAAATTGATCAAAACCAACTGTATAAAAAATCCAGATTTAGAAAATTATTTGTTTTATCATCTATGAATCCAGAAAAGCAACTTTTCAAAGTTTGTTTTATCCTTCTCAAAAGTTTCGTAAAACTCTCACAAAAGTTTAAATTTTAAAATCTACATAGTAAAACATATAGAGAAATTAAAAATGCAAAAATTTTCTGTTATTAAGAAATATAAAAAATTTATGATAAATCTGATATAAATTCAGTGTATAACAAAATTTTGTGGAAATTTTTAAAATGTAAATTTAAAAAAGTGTTTGACCAATTTTCATTTTTTTTAGAATGATGCAAGTTGTACTTCGTTTCAACAACAAGAACCACGAGTTCAACATTCCAAAGGACGCAAACCTCGAAGTGCTCCAGGAGGAGATCACCAAGAAGTTAGAAATACCAAAGGAAATGCAAAAAATTATATTACGCGGAAAACCATTATCGACAACAGATGTTTTGACACAGGGCATGAAGCTACTTCTTATGGCTTCTGTTACACCTGGCTTCAAATCATCAGCGAACACACAACAGACACAGATTCGCAATACAAAGTATAGACCACAGATTATCGATACATTGAAGGAACCACAGCACAGAGGAATCATCAACAAAGGCCTTCCAGAAGGTTTCTTGCCAACAAGCCAATACCAAACAGCTGTTCTTCCAAAGGTTCCTTTCATCGTTAAAAACACAGATGGTCAGAGGTGCTCAATATCCTTTGAGTCCGATGCTATCTTTTCGATGGCAGACGATGGAACAACAGAGAGAATTTTCAGCTCAAATATCAAAGCTTTGAGCTTAATCCCTATCAACACATATCCAGGATACTTGGCACTCGGAATGATGACCAGTAAAGGCAACAGATGGTTCTATTTCATTCCACAGCAATATCAAAAATTGATTCGTGCTGTTCTTTCCCCATAATTCACCTGTCTTTACTGTAAATACTTTGTATGAATACTATTTGCGAGTGTTTTTTAGAAACAAAACGACCTTCCAATTATTTTTCATATGATTGTTTAATTATTCATCGAGAATATCCCTTCTAAGAGTATGCATTGCTCTAAAACAGAAAAATTATCGCTTAAAAAGCTTTTTTTTTCATATTGTCATTCATAGCTGATATTATTTTACAATATCATTCATCCTTACTTTTATATAAGATATTACTTTTCCAAAAATAACCAAATACATATGCAGATACACTCTATTGCCTTGATGTTTTCTCACTTTTTCATTAATATACATTTTTCTTAATATCAAAACAATTTTATTTCATAGCTCATGTAAAATATTATAGAGCACTATATAATTAATACAATCATTTTATTAGAATTGAAAAATAATAATTGATTATTGAGATATATGACAAATATGTTGTGATGTTTTTTTTTTTTGATTTCAAAAAAAGTTAATTTAGAACAAAACACATAACATATTTTACTTAAATAGACAACTAAGAATTGCACTATTCTTCTGGAATTGTATTATACAAATCAGCGATTGCTGGAAGTTCCTTCAGTCTGTTTGACTGCGCCAACCAAACATCAGTGATTCCTCTAAAGTGGCGATAGATCGGTCCATCGGCTTGAGAAAGTCTTCTCTGATTTGCGAGGATGTCGTCGAGGAATATGGAGACATCACGGACTCCTAAATTGTAAGAATGTTCATCAAGATTGAAATTCCAAAATCTCATCATTGCGATCTGTGTTGGGACTTGTAGGTCAATCATGAAGTATATGTCAACATCGATCTTTCTTTCCGCAATCCAGATTTCGTTCACAGCGCAGTTATATTTCTTATCTTTGAAAACATTCATTGGACTTGAGAAATTTGTTGCTCCTTCAATCTTTAAGTACTTGATGTCGGGCTTAGTGATAACATTGCCTTTGCAGTCGAATATATCAATGCAATTCAATCCAATATGATCGGAATTTTTTTCGAAAGGTCTGTGAATAACTATCGTAATATTTGATGTCTTCTTGATTGGCAGAGTACCATAAACATCCTTATAAAGGTCTTCGAAGTAAGTTGTAAAATTAAATAATTTCATAACGGATTCTGTTGCTTGTACTTCCTTTTTCTGAGTTGGCTGTACCAAAGGAAGTACAACACCGAACTTTGGAGGGACTTCCTCAGCTCCAACAAATTCACCATCAACGAAAACAGCAAATTTCTTCATGTTTCGTTCTGGCTTCTCTTCGGTATTCCAAATACGTATATATTGAGGCGGTCTTATTGCTGAAACAGTGAAATGCACAACAATTGGTTCTTGATTTGGATACCAAGAATGAATCCATCTCTCGTTATCGTTATTTTTCACTAACGTACCATTGGCCATCAACGCGAACGAGTTTTTGTCCTCTTTTGGAATATCTGGCGACACTTTTGTTACTTTTAACGGTGTTTTTGATTCGCTTAAGAAATCTATTTCAGAAACCGTAATTTCTTTTGGATCTCCATGATTACTCATGATGTGGATCGTGTAGTGAAAGTCAAACTCGAAATTTGGCAGCATTGAAGGTTTATAAGAAAGCGAATTTTTTCTCCTCTGCAGTTTTGACGTTTCTGACAATACCATTGCCGCATTCACTGATGAGAACCTTCTGCCCCTACGCAGAATCGCAAGGTTAGGGACGGCCGGCTGTCCGACCAAATCTCCAACGATTGTAGTCTCCTGGCGCGGGTCTGCGGACCGGTGTTGGTCTCTGATCGAGGACTGCCGCAGAGCAGACGGACGAATGCGCGGCAAAAGGACTTGATTCGTTTTAGTTGACATCTATAAAATATTTTACAAAAATTTTGTTGTATTTGATATTTGTGGGTGCATCGAAATGTGCTCGTTATGTTTTCATCGATTTTCTCAAACCGTTATTTTCTTTGAAAAATTTTGTTTATGAATAACATCGTCATAACTTTTATTATAATTCTTGATTTAATTTCGTCATCTTCATTATATATCTCTATTCCAAATTTGAAAATTATTATTTTGTCTCGATTTTGAGCATTGCATGTTGCATCGTCTTTGTGACATTGGCATTGAATTGAATGGTTTTCGAAATCATCAATTGCAATGTCTGCATGACATTCGATCGTAGAATATAATTTAAGTTTGTTTGTGATTGTGTTACTTTCAATATTATCAGCTACAACATTAGTATTGATCGCTAATGCAGGATTGTCCATGTTGCAGTTTTTGACTGTGATTGTTCCTGAACTTTCAACAACAAATATTTTACCTTGTCCATATTTTCCATATGGACCAATGATTGTGCAGTTTTCGACTGTAAGAAGATCTAAATTATCATAATATTGTAAATGAAACAATGAATATTGATTGCCATCGAATTGATTATCAACAATATTACACATGTAATCGTGAAATATACCACTATAATGATATAATAAACTACATTTTTGTAATCTAGGTACTCTACTGGCGTGCTCCTCACAATATTGAGGGGGACCCCTTGAAAAAATTGAGAGGAGTACCTAGATTAAAAAAATGATATAATACATGTGTCCTTTGTTGGTGATTGTGACAAAATGATGAGAAATTGCAAACGAATTCTTGATATGGACCACCAGTTTCGAATCCAGAACCATAATAAACATTATTGTTGCTACTGTTCGATGAATGAAAACCTGTGTTTCCATAATATAAAGAAAATATAGAATAAATTAATGTTCCGTTACAAAATGAAACAGAGCCTTCAATAACAATGTTCGGAAGAGAAACATTTGATTTCAGATAACAATATGAATGTGCACCATCAGCGGATTTAGTAACACATCCAATTGTACAGAAACGGCGTTGGATAATAGAACTTTTACAAAAGAAATAAATTCCAGCACCATTGCTATACATTGAACTTCGAACGCAGTTTTTGAAAAAACAGTTTGAATGAAGGAATTTGATTCCATCTTGTTCAAATTTATTGCAATGTTATCAATTCCAATGAATTGACATTCGTATGCATATGCTTCGTTGTTAGTTAATGAGACAGCGCAGTTTTTGCAGGTTGTCGATGTCCCAGCGAAGTTTGTGCCATAGTATTTAAGCCATACATCGAGTGGAGCATTGTCAGAGTGGAATAATTCGATCGAATTTCGATAGAAATAATTCTCTTCATTACATTTTTATATTTGAAATGTGACAGAACGATAAATATGACATGTAAAGACATAAATTTTCAATTTTTTACCATTTTACAAGTCAAAATATATTTTTGTCAATTTACAAGTCAAATGTGAACACATTTTTGGCGGCTGAATTATGGAGGAACAAACAGAAGAAAGCAGTCCAATTCTTGCCAAACTTCCACCCGAAATCGTTCAAACTCTCAAAAGGAAGGCGAGCAGGGACCCAAATTCTCGATTTCCAAAAAAGCTTCATATTTTGCTTTCTTATCTCGAAACGAATCCAGCTCTACAGGAGGAAATAGGACTCTCTTGGATAAATGATACAGAATTCCGAATGAAAAAGAAGACTGTTGCGGAAGTTATGGGAATCAAATTAAATACAATGAATGTAAACCTTCGAGATTCTGAATTTGTGCAACTTCAGCACGATAAAAACGGTTGGACTAAATGGAAACGCGAAGGTTTCACGAGACACACTGCTTTATCTTCATTCTCGAATCATGTTCATGTTATCGACAGACAGGCAATGCTATTACCAATGAAAATCTCTACAGAATCGAAATCACTTTTAAAACTCGGTCATATATCTGCCGAAGATGAAAATCGTTTTCGTGCGATTGTTTCTAATACTTGGACACTTTTGGCACATTCAGAGTCTGAAGTGTCATCAACTATCTTCATAAAGAACGCAGCAAGCATATTTAAGACACCAGAACAGCCATTAGAAAATGCTGTTGATGTTCTTAAAGCAATCATTGCTCCTACAGAAAAAATGATAACAGAAGATGATTTGTTTAAGTTCCTCGCTATGTTTGGGCCTAGAAATACTGTGATGGTTAAAATTTCTTCGATATTGAATTGCAACAAAGGAAATCAAGGTTGGCTATGCTTTAATCCTTCACAGATACCTCCTAATTGTAGTTTTTATGGTATTTTCGATTCAGAAATGCCAAATTGTTTAATAATGAAATATTCAAATGGTATGATAAGAAAAGTATATAACAATCCATTAATAGATGCGTGTGGTCCATATTTAGTTGATGATTCTGACAAAATCTACGTTCAATGGGAATCTTATTTCCAATTTCTTATAACATTCTGATATTATTAATAAAGTGTTTATGTAACTATAGCTGTTTCTATATCAACTCCAATTTTCTTTGTTTTAATGATTGTCAAAGCGAGTTAAACACTTTCCTGAAGCATTGGAAAAAATGCAATTATAACAATACAAAGACATTGCTGATATACATGAATAATAATAAAATGCAGTATATAGATATATATTTTAATGCATTGATTAGGAACTAAGAAATAATGATTATTGGTCTTGATATCCAACAGTTTTATTCTCCATGAAACAGAAAACAATAAATCAAGGAAGAAAAAATCGATTATATTGTGAGACACAATCATTATCCCAATATTAAAATGATATAAATACATAGTACTAATGTAACTATTATTATATTGAAGAGTGGCTTTAGAAAATAATTGATAAAAATAGAGATATTTCATGATATTTTATATATTGATACGAAAATTGTCAAAATCGTATTTTATATGCAAAAACCATAATACAGATAGCCAAGATGGTGTAGTATGCAAATCAATACAATTAAAAGTTGGCGAAACATCTTGGAGAAAAATATAATCGACTTCAGAGAAAAAGTTTTGTAATCGAGTTCTTTCTCATCCAATGGGTCCAAAGTGAAGAGTTACAAATGTCGGATAACAGAGTTTTTCCAATTTTATCAAATGAATCAATTTTTCTCCAAAAAATCAAAGATAATTTAGAATAAACGATCAAAATAATGAATCCAGAAGAATATAAAGAGTCCCAATGCATAAAAACTGAATAAATCGATGTCATTACTAAAATTATTAAACCAAAAGGAGAATAAATGATACCGCCAATCATTTGAAAGTCCAAAGAGACGAATTTTGGTTAAATTTTATCATTGTTGGTCGGCGTGAAAACATTCGTTTGTAAAATATGTAGTTCATCGTTTTAAACATTATAAAACCCTTTAATGCAATTAGAAGATAAATATAGCATTGCTAAAAGCATAAATTAACGAATAAAAAACAAACGATATGAAACGATGCATTCAATGCTCACAAAAAGTCATTTAGAAAACCCGGCGGTTGTAGCCATCGATTTGATAACATTTAGAAATTTATTGTTAAGCTTTTTAATTATATTTATTATATCCATTTACACAGTTATTTCACGGTATTGCTTTCAAACGAATCATTTTTAATTTTGAAAATATTTTGATATTTTTTGTTACTTCTCATCTTTATATTAATGATGCAATTTTTGTAAAATTTGAGATTTAAAGTGATGATGCAGGAAAAGAGAGTGGGTGTAATTATTTCGAGTATTGTTCATCGATTTTTGTTATTTTGTGCATATCGTTTCTTTTTAATTACTTTAGTTCACTTTCATCGGTTTTTTGAAGAGCAAATATGCTTAAAATGCCTAACAAAGGCCAAATATGAAAGAAATTCCGTGTTTGGTCAATTCTTGTTCAAAATTTTTTGAGAAAAAGTTTTTTTTGTTTTATTTTTCATGAGTGTTAAAACCCAATCCCGATCTTCTTCGTTCATGAGCTCGAAGGGAATCGCCTCTCCTCTTGAATTCTCCACTCTCCCGCAGGCTGTCATCAAAGCAGAGTACGCAGTTCGTGGTGAAGTTCCGATGCGTGCAGACGCTTTAAAGAAGAAACTTCTTGCTGGCGAGAAGCTTCCTTTCAACAGCATCATCGCATGCAACATAGGTAATCCTTACGCCGTCGGTAAAAAACTGATCAAATTCCCAAGACAAGTTCTCGCTTGTGTTGAGGACCCAGATTTGCTCAACGTCGAAGCAATTCCAGCTGAGGCACGCGAACGCGCAAGCCAAATACTCAAAGAGTTCCCAGCAGGCATGGGTTCTTACACACACTCACAAGGACTCGAATTCGTGAGGAACCACATAGCTGAGTACATTAAGACGCGTGATGGCGGTGTACCATGTGACGCTGATAAGATTTTCATGACAACAGGTGCCTCATCTGTTGTATCTACCGTTTTGAAGATGCTTATTTCCGATCCATCTGTTGGAATCTTGACTCCGTTCCCAACATATCCTTTATACACAGCCGAAATCACACTTAATAACGGAAGAATTGTTCCATATTATCTTAAAGAGTCTCAGCAGTGGGCATTGGACATTGAGGAGCTTGAGGATGCATTCACCAACGCCCAGAAGGACGGAACGAACATCAAGGCTATCGTCATCATTAATCCAGGAAATCCAACAGGATCTGTAATGACAGCACAGCAAATGAGACAGGTCGTTGACTTCTGCGAGCAGAACAACATCTTGATTATCACTGATGAAGTCTACCAGTACAACATTTACAACCAAGAGCGTCCATTTATCTCTTTCAAGAAGATTGTCGCTGAAATGAAGTCCAATGTTCAACTTATCTCAATGAACTCCATTTCCAAGGGCTTCATGGGTGAGTGCGGACACCGTGCAGGCTACATGGAGCTTTTCCACATCCCAGATGATGTCAAGACGCAGTTCTACAAGATCGCATCAATCGGCCTCTGCCCGAACACTGTCGGCCAAATCATAATGGACATCATGTGCTGTCCTCCTTCTTCCGCTGATTGCAAGAAGCAGTGGGAGGAAGAGAAGAACAAAGAACTTCAGAACCTTAAGGAGAAGAGCCAGCGCCTTTACAAGTGCATCAACAGCCTTCCAGGCCTCAAATGCCAACCAGCAGATGGCGCAATGTACCTCTTCCCATCGATTCAGCTTCCAATAAAGGCACTCGAAGAGGCCAAGAACCTCCGCATCAAGGGAAAGACACCAGCTCCAGACATGTTCTGGTGCTTGCAGCTCCTTGAGCAGACAGGAATCGTCGTCGTCCCAGGATCTGGCTTCGGACAAGTTCCAGGAACGAACCACTTCAGAACGACATTCCTCCCAGAGGCAGACAAGATGGATGCTGTCATTGAACGTCTCACAAAGTTCCAGAACGAGTTCATGGACAAATATGGATAATCATTTTCTTTTTCATTCATTATATATAAATTGTTATTTCTATATACTGTATTATTTATTATTTCTACTTTTGAAGGACAGCACTAACTACCGCAATCCATATAGAAAAAATTTAATTTGGTTGGATTTTTCATGTTACATGTATTGTCATTTTTGTTACATAAATCAATATAATATGCGGCCCAACAAAAGTAGATGATAAATGACTCTTAATCGGAATGAATTTTGATGTGAACATGTTTCGACTTTTGGTTCACGTTGAAGTAATTCAAGTTCGTTAGCTAATTGACATAAAAGATAATTATAAAGCTCAATAGATTGTGTTTTCGTGTTGCTTTCAATATTATCTGTTACAACATTAGTATTGATCGCTAATGCAGGATTGTCCATGTTGCAGTTTTTGACGGTGATTGTTCCTGAACTATAAACAGAAAATATTTTACCTTGTCCATATTTTCCATATGGACCAATAATTGTGCAGTTTTCGACTGTAAGATGACCTAAATCATTATCATAATGTAAATGAATCAATGAATATTGATTGCCATCGAATGGATTATCAACAATATTACACATGTAATCGTGAAATGTACCACTATAATGATATAATACATGTGTCAGTTGTTGGTGATTGTGACAAAATGATGAGAAATTGCAAACGAATTCTTGATATGGATAACCATTTTCGAATCCAGAACCATAATAAACATCATTGTTGCTACTGTTCGATGAATGAAAACCTGTGTTTCCATAATATAAAGAAAATATAGAATAAATTCCTGCTCCGTTACAAAATGAAACAGAGCCTTCAATAACAATGTTAGGAAGAGAAACATTTGATTTCAGATTACAATATGAATGTGCACCATAACCGTTATTAGTAACACATCCAATTGTACAGAAACGGCGTTGGATAATTGAACTAGTACAATAGAAATAAATTCCAGCACCATCCCTATACATTGAACTTCGAACGCAGTTTTTGAAAAAACAGTTTGAATGAAGGAATTTGATTCCATCTTGTTCAAATTTTATTGCATCGTTATCAATTCCAATGAATTGACATTCGTATGCATATGCTTCGTTGTTAGTTAATGAAACGGTGCAGTTTTTGCAGGTTGTCGGAGTCCCAGTGAAGTTTGTGCCATAGTATTCAAGCCATACATCGAGTGGAGCATTGTCAGAGTGGAATAATTCGATTGAATTTCGATGGAAATATTTTTCTTCACCACATTTTTATGAGACCTGTCACCTTTCCGCAACTTGACACAATTGTAAACTATTTAATCTCACTTTTTGTTTGATTGGATAAAATTTTGGTTGATTTAACATCATATTATTCTTTAAGTCCTTTTGTATCTTTGATTTCATCAAAGAAAATCATAATTTTCATTCTGGTTACCGAGATACAAATCGCATCTTTGTTCCAGTTTGAAAACATGGTGTTATCTATTGTTGACGTATGCTCCATATTCTATATGTATCAATGCCACAATCCAAGCGCGTCATTGTCGGTAAGACCGAAATCTCGAAAAATTTATCTTTTTCTACAATGCGTATTGAGAAGATCTGATTCACTACAATGATACACATCAGCATCCCGATGCAAAGTCACTATTCAGAATACTCAAATTGTCACAATGATGCCCGTTTATAATATATATGAAATACAACAATTCAATTTTAAGAAACAACTAACTCACAAATACATTAACTGCGTTACGCTGTATGATTTGTGTATAGTAAGTGCACATAAATATACTTTTCGATATTTTGCATTATTAAATTAATCGAGCTCGTCTTTAATATCATTGGATTTACATTATTTGTTTCTTCTAATGAATATTACCTTATTATATAATGAATTACAGCCCAAAATGCCATAATTCACTCAAAAAATCAAATGCACATATATTCGGCTCAAACTCCTCAGAATTCGTTGGCCTTGTATCTTTTACCAATCACACTTTAGTAATTGAAGAAATCATAAAAATTTAAAAATCTTAATTTTCAATATCTTACTTGTTAGAAGGATATAGTTAGCATTCGCTACAACATAATGTATATACTTTATTATGCCGACTATTTACTCTAAACACGAATTTAAATTATATCTCCAAATTCATTTACAGCAGAACATTTATATTAAATATAAAAATATAGTTGCTTCTGAGTAGCTTATCTTATTATGTAAATATGCAAAGCATATCTATGAAACATATTTTGCATATATAAAATAACTTTTATTCATAACTTAATATCAATTGATTTCTTATTTACTGGCTCTACTGGACCTTTAGGAATGTCTGCACATGTTGTTTTAGATGAATTCAAATTGCAATTCATGGAATGTTTAGCAACATGACTAATACGTCTATGTTCATGGATCAATGGTGATGGTGGCGCAGAATTTTTGCTTTCAGAGTCTTGTTCACCGACATGAATTTTATCTTTGGATATTTTCGGCAATGCTTCTGAAGGAAGATTGATAGTTATAGCATTTGGGGGACTCTTTATAAATGTTTCCCTCATTTGCTTTTTAACTTCATCTGTAATTTCAACATATTGAATAATGTTTTGGATTCCTTCTTGAATTTCTTTGGAGTCCATCAGTGTTTCGAAGTTTGTCATAGTATTCTTTTCATCTCTTTCTGTGTCATTATTTTTGAAATCATCTTCCTGTGATTCTACAAAAATAATGCAATTTGCTGAGTATCCGTTGTCATTCAAATTATATTTAATTGCCTTTGTTAAGCAATCAAGATTATCTTCAGAAACTCCGAGTAATTTCTGAAAATAAAAATATGATTGCGAAACTTGTTGCATTGAAGCACGATAATTAATCTTTCTGTCTACATTACCAGCAAAGTCAAGTTTGTTGTTGTAACTTTGATAAATTTGTGAAGATGTTTGACAAGTTGTTCAAAGCTTGGATGTCCTACAAAATATTGATTCAACAACTTATGCATTGACTAGACAGCATTGTTTGTTCTTAAATTTGTTGGTAATTGGAACATAGAAAGTAGATGATATTTTTGGCTCCATTCTTTAATGTAATACTCGGCGGATTCTTTGATTTCTAGACACTTACTTCCAGTTTCTTGGATAAATTTAATTATTGTTGAAAAATCAGTAAAGGATATAAATGGTAAATTGTAAGTCAAAAAATAAAGCTATTTCTGTAATTTTGATGGTGAAGAACCATATAGCTTCTTGAATTTGCGCATTAGGCATTGTCTATAGTGAAAGAAACAGCCAATTAAGCGAGACTGTGGGAAAATTTTCCGACAGGCATCGATTAATGCTTCCTCAAAGTCTAGATGTATCATCTTTACTCTGGAGAAGTCAATGAATTTAGCGATGCTCGATAAACAATATTGATAATTAATCGACTTTTTTGATTCCATTATAAAATGAATTAGTGGAATAAATCTTTGAGTTGGAAGGTCCAACGTCATGGTATTTAACAGTTGCCCTTTCTTGAACTGCATAGGCACTGCTTTAAAAGTAGCATCGATGAAAAGCTCGATTTTGTCAATTTTCGATATTTTGTCGAAATTTGAGGGGTTACCCAGACCCCAAAATAGAAAAGGCTTTTCTTGATAAACTAAACAATAATCAATACCATCAATTGTAGTCATTAAGTTAAAACGTTCAGTGATTTTTTCTGTATCAAGTTTTTGGTGTTTCATGATAAATTTTTAGAGCCAATAATTCAGAAACTTGCGGAACTGGTGTGAGACATTTCACAAACTCACACATTTTGTTAAAGATATCATTCGGGCCAGATGAACCTTTTGCAATTCCATATCCGTATATTAAAGATTTTGAGAATTAATTTCATCATCACTTATTCGTATTGTAATATTTGTTTTGTAATTATGATCCTTTTGGTCATAAATCGATTCCATTTCTTTATTTAACTTTATATCATAGATTTTGAAGCCAATTTTGCTATCACATCTCTTGGTTGAACAATAATATTTTGAAGTTATATAGTTATCATCCTTCGAGTACAGAATATATTTTAAATGATATCTAAACCATTTGTGATCAATGTACTTGTTCTGAATGAACTGTTCTTCTTCTTTCCTTATATTAAAACTAACATATGATGGTATTTCGTGAAGATTGCTTCTAATAAAATCATCACTGAGATTAAAAATATTTTTGAGCTCATTCAGGGCAGAATCTTTATCTGAAAGCAAGCTTGCTTGTATGCACTTTGTTTTAAATAATCTCTTTTGATGAATGTTATTTATATTCGATAAGATTCGAAGCATTCTAAAATTTGGCTGAACAACTTGACAATATTATTCTTCAATAAAAATATCAATTTTCATTTTTCACTAAATCTATCAACAATAGGTGACTATTATTTAATGCAATGATATCATTAAAATCTACTGATCCATAATATCATGTATTATTTACTTAAAATAACTATAAAAGATATGAAATCATATCGAATCAAAAGAAACAGGCAAAAAATAGGAGTTGAAATCTAGGCATGATATATATATCAATATTCTAATAAAGAAGGAAGTGTAATGAGCTGTAAAGTCCAACACGAAACACTTCCGCAAAGTGACAGGGTTGACCACTCAATTTTCACCTTTTCCCCTTCAAATGTAATGTAAACATAAGAAAAAAATCTGACGTTTTGTGTAACACTTTCATGCAACTCAGTTAGTTATTAGATGTTCGCATAATCCACGACTTCGCCGTGTCTTCTGCGAACATCTTTTTAAATATTATATATTTACGACAGAATTTAATTTTACAAGTTAGGTTCTCCCTACATAGAAAATAAATTTTTGAATTTCTTACAAAACTAACGTTAATTTTATTTTAAAACTTATGACTTTATAAAATCTAGTTACTTTTTAAAATAATTTATTTTTTATTTCCTAAGTAAACAATGACATTCATTCCTTTGAAAGGTTATGAAGGTAAATATGAAATATTGAACATCTATCCTTACTGTATAAAGAAAGTGGAGAACGATAAGATTCTAAACATTTATGTTAGCAATGGATTCTATAGCGTATGTTTAAATATAACAACACACCTCCATGTACTCATAGGCAGACAGTTTTTAGAGAATCCCAACAAATATAACAACATTGGATTCATTAATGGCGACGCTACTGATTTCCATCTTGAGAATTTGAAATATTACAGTAAGACTCCAAAAATTATAAAAAGACCTTCATTATTAGAATTTATCGAAAATGATGAAATAGCCGATGAATTAAATAAATTAAGTGACGCTTCATTAATGTTGCAATATCTTAAAACAAAAATGAAATCATTAGTGTACGATCTACTTGAACGTGAAGGGTTGAACATTAATGAGTTGAAATCAGAAATTAAAACATATGATTACGATAATAATATCATGTATGTTAGTAATTAATTATGATTTATTTTTGAATTTCTTACAAATTAACGTTAAAATTAATTTTGGAATTCCTGACTTTATAAAATTTATTTGGATTTAAAAAAATAATTTATGACTAACTAACTAACTAAGAAAAGAAAGCGAAAGGATTTGGGGGTAAGGAAATTTGAAAAATAATTTTAGTGGTTATTCTGATTTCTTTTCTTCCTCTTCTTTCTTCTTTTCTTCTTCTTCCTTCATTCTTTTTGCGATCCATCTCGGATTCTTCTGTCTTCCTGCAGCAAGTGCTGCTAATTGTTTTCCTGTACATTTACGTTTAGGCTTAACTGGTTTTTCCTCCGTTGCTCCTTCATCATTTTTTTCAGTCTTTTTCGTCTTTCTTGTTTTCGTTGTTGCTTTGAGTTCGTGACCTTCGGTCTTGGAGCTAAGCTCCTTTAATATTTCTTCCTTTAATGTCGCTTTCAAAGTTTCGAAGTCTGTCATGTTTTATATTGGATAAAAATTTAAAATATTATTTTTTAATACTAATTAAATCATGAGCTTAAGTAGATCTGAGAGAAATTCAATAATCATTAATGATGCAAAAGGAATACAACATCCATTATATTATGTTATGACTGATAAGAACGGTAAAATTCAAGTTCGTAAGAGAAAGGTTCCATTAACTAATACGTCAACTGAATCAAAACCTGTAGTAGTTAATGAAGAAAGTAAGGAGCAAGTTACTGAACCAGTAGAAAAAGAAAATGTAACCATTTATGAATCAGTAACGAATAAGAAACTTCTTGAGAAAATGCTGGAAGTTCTTGAACGCAGTACTGAATCAAATGATTTAAATAAAAACCCAGTTGAACGTCAAAAGGAAACGGAAGAGAATAAGCAATTTGTTTCTAACATTTCTGAACAAGTAGAAAAAGAAAAATTATTACTCAGTCGAGAACTCCATTAAGAAGAAGAGTAAGAGTTTTACATTAAATATTATTTTTTTATCCTTAATAAAAATGGAGAACGAACAACTAAACGAATTCACACCAGTTGAGCACTATCATCAAATAAGAAGTTACTTTGATATAATTGATAATGCGATTCAGGTTGGTGATACTAATAGACGTTATGTACCGTCAAAAGATCCAGCGTCACCGAAAGACATTAATGATAATTCTTATACAACATTTAATATTAGTCCTAAGGGTGAAAATGCGATTGATTTATACAATACTAATCTATTATTTACATATAAAGGAACTTATAAACTTGCTACAAAAGTTGATGCTTCAGCTATTCCAAACACAAACAATCCGGCAATTTGGATAGGTTGTGATGATTCAGTTTATTTCGCAGGATCTTATCAAATCCTTGCTAATGGCAGATCTGTATATTCCACTGATAATGCAATCTTTGAAGCATATATAATATCGAATTGTGGAACAACAGAAACGGTTAAAAAAGTTGATGTATTCAGTAAAACAAGACATGCGGACGTTTGGAAGAGAGTAAATACCGTAAGATCTGGTCAGGTTGTTGATTGTGGAGGTAAATCTGCTAATTCTGAAATTAATGTCGAAATACCTCTCAAACTTCCTGTGAGGAAATTTTTACCTTTTGAAGCTATTAGATTCCTTCTAGACTTTGCAGGTAATATTCAGATTACAGTGAAGTTCACAAGTGATGCTTTACAAGTTTGCCCTCTTTCTGTTGAGGATTGTTTAATCACACCTAACAATGTCGCAAAAGTCAAAACGTATCCAAAGCTAACGAATCACTTCGTTCCATGGTCTCAGGAGTTCACGATGATTACATCAGTGACTCAGGATTCATCAACTAAAGAAATAACGATTACAACAGGTAAGCAGAAATTAACAAAAGTTAAGGCACAATTTACAGATTGCGCTGTTTTAGGTAAGAACTTCTCATTAGATCCTAACGTTTACGCTGAATTGGTGGAACATTATACAAATCAAGCTTTATGCTTCCCAATTAAGTTGATGGATTGGATGCCAATGGACGGTACAATTTCTGATAAAGCAGGATCGAAATGTACATTTACGAGAGAATATACACCAATTAATGTTAATTCAATTTGGTTCTTATTCCAGAAAACTTCAGAGTTAGTAATTAAATGTTCGCATCCTCGAGTCTTCGCCTCGAGCTCTGCGAACATTTTTTTATATAAATACTGAAATCACAAATTACAAAACGAGTAATTTATTAATACTAATATTTACGACAGAATTAGTTATACAAGTTAGGTCCCCCCATATAGAAAATAAATTTTTGAATTACTTACAAAACTAACGTTAATTTTATTTTGGAATTCCTGACTTTATAAAATGTATTCAGTTTTGAAAATAATTTATGACAAACTA
>JALKBU010000577.1:0-32324 GCA_023091735.1 Trichomonas tenax
GGAAGTGATACTGACCTGAGAAAGTTATTGGATGGATTTGGTGGCATTCTGAAGTATTTCTCTTCCTTTATTTCTTCTTCCTCTTCATTCTGTTTAACTATGACAACAGGCTGCTTCCTTTTAATGCCTTTAATCTTATAGTTTGTTGGCTTTGGTGCATAATATAATGATTCTGCAAACTCCATATCTTCTTTCATTTTTTCTTCATCTTGATTTATCCATTTATTGAGAATTTCCGCGCGACGTCTTTCTATTATCTCCGAGTCAATGCCAGTGAGAGACTTATTTAATGTTGATATTTGAGTATTTGCTAAATTCTTTTTCTTGTTCGAATCTGTTTCAGATTTGTTTTGAGTGGATTTTGATTCATTGTGCGATATTTTACTTCCATGTGATTGTTTTGATTTTGTGTTATCAGAAGTCTTTTTCTTGAGTGTCACGAATTCATTTGATTTATATTCATATTTTTGTTTGGATTTTTTAGATTTTGTTGATTCATTTTTGGATTCATCATCTTTCGATTGAAATGAGTATGCATCAGATGCTCCGGTTGACATTGAGTCATATTTGGATGTATTTTCATTAGAATAATTCGATTGTGAGTAATATTCAGATGAATTTTTGAGATCTCCACTCTGAACAAAGTTTTCGCTTATTTTAGACTTTCTTGATTGTGTAGAGTTGTGTGATGATATTGATGGTGCTTTTTCATTGACTTTCTTTGCTTGAGTTGTATTATCTTGCTTTGTAGATGAAGTGGCTGATTTATTTGAAGTAATTTCATCAACAGATTCTAGTTCTTCATTATCATTGTAATCAGAGTCTATTTTTTGATTTTCGTTATCTTCAGTTAATTCGTCTTGATTTTGCACAAAACGCTTCGAACCAGTTGATTTTCTTGACAGTTCAGAAGCAATTTCTGCTTTCTTGCTTTCAGGCATCGATTTTGCTGTTTTTTCGAAATCTAATGAATGTAATGAATCATCAAGATCAGCATTGGAATGATATTTCTCGAAAGAATAATATTCTATTGTCTGATATTCATCATCCGTTTGATTTTTTATTGCATTTTGATCCAAAAACGTTATACGCGTTGTTTCTTGGTTCAAATGGTTGATGAGGATTTCGTTTTCCTCCACGTACTGCAAATATTCGCTACGAACGTTCGCCCGGCTTTTTCTCGACGAACTTTTCATTTTTTTGTAAATAAAAGTGACAAAATGTCTACGAATTCCAAATTCTGCGAAAAACTTGAGTCCATTATCTTCGTTGACCCAGGAAAACGCGGTATTTCCGAGTTTTGGACATGTGGTTCGTTGATACAAGCTGCAGAACGCATTCTTAAATGTGATCATTCAAAGAAATCATACGTTTTGACGGGATTCTGCTGCATGAACAAGAACTGCGAAACCGATGGACCCATTGGATCCTCTGTTCTTTGCAATACACTTCGCAAACTTGGTTTTGATAATTATCTTCTTTGCGATCCATGCTCAAAGAATGTTGTTGAAGCAGCATCGCTCGGGCTTCCTGTTGTTTGTGCTTCAAACGTCTCCGAAATCGGCACAGACCTCTCTTTCGCTGTCTCAATCGAACGTCCAGGACGCACGATCAAAACAAACGATTACAGGACGATGAGAGCACGTGATATCAGCGATGTCACAATGCCTCTTGACTACTTGTTCCCCGCATTCAACGATCCTTCGCAGGCGAAGCCGTACTTGACAGTCTCAGTCGGCGACGGTGGAAATGAAGTTGGCACAGGAAATGTTCGTGATCAAGTTGCTAAATACGTTCCAATGGGTTCTGACATCAACACAGTTACAACATGCGATGTTCTTGTTTTAGCTGGTGTTTCTAATTGGGGCGGAATTGCCATTGCTGCTGCTCTTGCAATCTGCAGCGAAAACCAAGAAGTTGCCAAAGATTTCATCGATTTCTGTGGCAGGCAGCGTGAAATGCTCGATAAGATGCTCGAGCATGGCTCTTACGATGGCATCTCTGGAAAAGTCATTCCTGTCATCGATGGAATGCCATTCGAAGAGAAACACACGGAAATCAACAACAGCATTATTGCTGTCGTTAAAGAGAAGTATCCTTCCTTTTGAGATCACTTAAACATAGTCATTATACATCTTTAACTCAATTTGAGGGTAGTTGAAGCAATGATCTGATCAACGTGAAAGCAAATCATGATATTATGGTAAAAAATGCAAAAATATTGGTGAAACTTGTTTTGGTGATTTCGAAGCATCATAATACATGAAAAGTGTGTTTAAACTACATAAATATAATATTCATGAATATCCTCCATTGTTATAATGATAAATGCAATATACATCGTTCTTGTATATTATGTATTTATGTATGTGAAAAATGACAATTTTTTTAAAAAGAAACGATGTTATATTGTAAGTTTGTCTGTATTGTCAGGGGAGCAAATGACGCCATTAGTATGTCCCATGAATTGTCCAATACATTTGCAGCATTTGTATTGATATATTTATGAAGCTAGTGTAAATAAAGCATCAGCATTATGTCCGAGCATTTTTTGTTAACAAACTTTATTGGCAAGTGCCTTTCTTCGTGTACATTATAGATCTATTCAAACTCCACTTCTTAGTGGATTTGCAACTTATAAATCCGAAGAAGGTGCAAAAACTGGGTTCGGAGATCCGGTTTCAAGTTGTTTTATCGGTGCAATAACGATGGCTTGTGTCCACATTATTGGGTGTATACTGTTCATTAACGTGGTGAGTTTCTTAGCGAATATATTAAGACATAACAATTGCAGAAAGATTGGATGATATATGCCCTGATTGATTATGGGCCGCAAGTCCATGGAAGCACACTGCAAAACTGTCTTTATCGACTTTCTAATCAGATATGAATAATTGCAAAGATGCATATGCAATAGGAACAACGAATGCAAGCATTTCATGTGTGTTGACTTTTGTGGATAAAATGCTGACTACATTAGGTAATGCCGAAGAATATTCGCGAATTGATTTAGAGTTGCAATCGAAGAATTGATCAATTTGTTGATCGAACTGTTCAGGACGACACTTTGGTGCTGTGGAGAGCAGACACTTGCAAACCTTGAAATATGTTAGCTGTTTCATACAAATATCAGTAAATAGCAGAATTGCACTATTTCCAAATTCGAGTAAAACTTTTTCAATAGAAACTTGGGCAAATGCCAACATCAAAATGCTTCTATTAACTCTCCAAATATAATCAAATAGTATTAGTAGAAGCATCCAGAAGGATATTTGCATGTTATCTAAAGCAAGGGTTGTAAAAATTAATGCAGCAGAAGCCTATTTTTATGAGATCCTTTCATTTATGTCGATGTTTATATAAAATATAGAAAATATGAATGGAAATTTAAAAACCCAAAGATAGATGAATTTTAGCATTCTAATCAATGAGTGTACAAACATCTGAGTATGTTTCTCTATTGTGAAAAACGATGAAGAGCGATTTTGATATCGAAGTCTAAACTATTGAACATCTTTTAGTAACTTTTCACCGACGGCTTAGCATCATTGAAGGTATGGTTTTCGGCGAATCTTGAAATCGATTTTTGGTTAATATATTTGAAAATTCAAAATAACTAAGGATAATATTATAATTTGCATTCAGAGATACTATCTATGTGTTAGATATGGTTATTTGATATGTTTTTTAGCTCGAGGTTCAAGGTTGATGATGAATTTTAATTTTTCGATCGTTTCTCTTGTAATTGAGTTGTATTAATGGGTGAGACTCACTGTTTTCGATCCTATGAGAAATTCTTCTTTGTTTAATCTTGTTGATTTTTGTACCGAATTTGCTTTTACCGAGATAAGACTTAGCAACATCATAGCACTCATTGCCTGAACCTAGTGATCGATTTATATTCTACCGAGGAACATTACAAGCAATATTTAATTTTGATATTAAATAAACTGAGCAATAGCAGGCCATTCGTCTCGGATGTGAGCTTTCTTCATCTCCGCTAGTCACCACTTATGTGCCAAATTGTTCCATCCATCATCTTTAATTTTATCGAAAAAATGAAAATGCAAACTTCTCTAGGGCAAAGAGATATTTCCAGAAATCGTAAAAAATTGAATTGTCAACCGGATTTTTTCGTTCATCGTTTTTTTCTTTTTTTCCTTTATAAAAGCAATCTGAGCGTTATATCAACGCAAAATAAATGGCTTTCACCGAATTTGAGATAAAACAGTTTCCCCTGAATTTTTAAATTAGTGAAACGGTTGTAATGAAAAATTGAACAAGTGGTCATCTTCTCATTCAAAATTGACCAACATATCAAAACTTCTATTGATTTATGCAGTAATTTTGATATATACTCGGAAATAATGGTAATTGCAAAATAATTTTTTGAGAATTTCTTAATTTTTCTCTATTTCATTTTTCCTAAATGGAAGCCAAACAAACCATCCAAGAGCCCATTGAAGGCCTCTTGTTAAAGTTCCACGTCCGTGTCAACACTGTCTACGGCCAGAACGTCCACATTAGCGGTAATGTCAAGGAGCTTGGAAATTGGGCAGCTGACAAGACAGTTCAAATGGAATTCGAACACAATGCTGATTACTGGTCAGTCTACGTCCAGCTCCCTCTTTCTAAGGAGGAGAGGGTCATCGAGTACAAGTATTTGCTCAAAAACAACTCGAACATCGATCTCTGGGAGCCAGAGCAAAACCACCAGATCTACATCGCACCATGCGACAAGCCAGCAGTCCTTAACATCGAGGACCAATTCCATTGGAAGGATAACGTGATGGACGCCTTCACAAGGGCAACATTCGTTGGCGCAATTAACTCAAGAGAAAACCCAGTCGAATCAAAGTCAATCGCTGCTGCAGAGAACGCTGAAAATGTTATGGTCTACTTCTCTGCAAACTGTCCATACGTTAGGCCACATCAGAACGTTTTCGTTGTTGGTAACGTCCCAGAGCTCGGTAACTGGGATCCAAAGAAGGGCCTCAAGTTGGCCGATGGCTGCTTCCCATTCTGGGTCGGCTCTGTCGAGTTCAAGAAGACATCATTCCAATTCGACTACAAGTACATCATTGCCAACGAAGACGGAACATACATCTGGGAAACAGACGCCAACAGACACTGCCCAGCACCAGCTATCGCTGTTTCCGGAAAGTATCCATTAATTAACTACATCCAAGAGTGGTTCGTCTGCCCTAACAGAGATCTCTTCAAGGGCATGGGAATCTACGTTCCATTGTTCTCACTCAGAACAAACGAATCACAAGGTATCGGCTCATACACAGATCTCAAGAAGGCCGTCGACGCATGCAACAAGATGGGTGCTTCCCTCATACAGCTCCTTCCAATCAACGACACAACAGAGAAAGGCGAATGGTGCGACTCATACCCATACCGCCAGGTCTCCTGCTTCGCGCTCCACCCAGTCTACATCGATCTTCTCGCTATCACAGATAAGCTTCCAGCAGCAATGAAGAACGGCATCTTAGAGCAAAAGAAGAAGTTCGAGCAGCTCCCAGAAGTTGACTATCCAGCTATCTTCGCTTTCAAGATGAATTACCTCGCTCAGATCTTCAAGCTTGAGAAGGATAACTTCGTTAAGAATCACTTCGATGCTTTCGTTAAGAAGAACGCCTCCTGGCTCAAGCCATACGCTCTCTTCTGCCTCCTCAGAGATGAGTACAAAACAACAGAGTTCCGCAAGTGGCCGAAGTACTCCACAATCACACCATCAGAGCTCGAGCACGTTTGCGACGAGAGAAAGGACGAATTGATGTTCATCTACTGGATGCAGTTCGTCGCTGACCAGCAGTTCAAGGAGTCCTACAACTACGCCACAAAGAACCACGTCGCTCTCAAGGGTGATTTGCCTATTGGTGTCAACATCAACTCCGTCGAGTGCTGGGCATTCCCAGAGCTCTTCAGACTCCACATGTGCGCTGGCGCTCCTCCGGATGACTTCTCATCTGATGGCCAGAACTGGGGCTTCCCGACATACAACTGGGAGGCAATGGAGAAGGACGGCTTCAAGTGGTGGCGCTCAAGGCTCTCAAGAATGGCTGAGCTCTATCACCAGTTGAGAGTTGACCACATTCTTGGTTTCTTCAGAATCTGGGAAATCCCACGCGAGTCATGCGTCAGAGGCTTACTCGGACACTTCTTCCCGTCAGTTCCATTCTCAAGAGACGAGCTCAGCGGAATGGGTCTTTGGGACATCGACAGACTCACAAAACCGTACGTCAGATGGCACCTCTTGTGGGAGAAGTTCCACGAGAAGGCTGAGGCTGTTTCCCACAAGTACTTCAACAACAAGGGATGGTCCGCAAACGATGACTGGTACGACTTCAAGCCAGAGTACAACACAGAGAAGAAGGTTGCTGAGGCTCTCGACAACGACAAGACATTGAGCGATGGTGAACGTGCCCACTTGAAGATCTGCTTGTTCCAGCTTCTCGGCAACGTCATCCTTCTTGAGGACCCAGAGCACCAGGGCTTATACCACATGAGAACAGAAGTCATCAAAGAGCACGTCGAGGAGAGCAAGAACGGCCCAGTCGTCTTCATCTCGTCCTCATGGAACGAGCTCGATGAGGGCCTCAAGCAGAAGATCAAGGAGGAAGCTCACAAGTTCTTCTACAAGAGGATGACAGGATTGTGGGTCCAGAAGGCTGCTCCAAAGCTGAACGTTCTCAAGAACGCCACAAACATGCTCATCTGCGGTGAAGACTTAGGCCAGATCACAGACGGCATCATCCACGCTATCGAGGATTCCGCCATCCTTTCATTGCACGTCCAGAGAATGTCCAAGGATCCAAAGGACGAGTTCGATGACTTCCACAAGTTCGGCTATCTCTCCGTCGCCTGCCCATCCACGCACGACACATCCTCCCTCAGAGGCTGGTGGGAGGAGAACAAGGTCGTCCGCGAGTCCTTCTGGTGGAATATCCTCCAGAGAAGAGACTGGTGCCCAGAGCAGCTTCCATGCAACATCCAGGAGGATATCCTCAAGCAGAACATCTGGTCACAGTCAATGTGGGCTATCTTCCTTCTCCAGGATGTTACATCAATCTTCCAGGACCTCAGACTCCAGGAACCAGAACAGGAGAGAATCAACATCCCAGCAGATCCAAACCACAGATGGAGGTACCGCTATCCATACAAGCTCGAGGATCTCATCGCCAACGACGCATTCAACAACAAGGTCATGGGAATCGTCCGCGAGGCACATAGAATCTAATTTGTTTATTTCATATTTTTCATCAAGATAGAATTTAAACTTTCCTTCTTTTCAGATATTTATTGTAATATCACAACACTTCTATAACAACAAAAATGACTTTATATTTATAATGAAAGAGCCAAATATATTTGATGAATAATTATTTATTTATATATGAATGGATAATATAGTTTTATGTCATCTACTGTTCTAATATATAATGTTTTAATTGGAATCATTGTTATATATTTTGTCTATATCAAGATAAATTTCGATGAAGTTAAAAAAATAATTCTAAACGTGCATCTAAAATCTTTTGGAAAAATTCTCTATGTTAGCGAAGACTAGAAAGCCTTTAGCAGCAATACCATCGAGTCAAATGAATGTTCCAAGGGATTTGAATGTTAAACAGAAGATATTTTCGAAAACAGACAAAACAACATCTTCATCTTCATCACAAAGCAGCAATGAAGGCGGTGAATATGATGTCAAAACCAAAAAGACTAAAGTCAACTTCCTTCAAGTCACACAACATAGGGCTGTCGTTAAAGTTAACGGAAATGTTTATTACAATGTCGATAAAGAGCCGATTGGAGCCGGTGGCACATCAAAAGTCTACAAAGTTGTCAACATACATGGCGAAGAGTTCGCTTTGAAGGTCATTAACTATTCAACAATGGAAGATAAATCGATAGTTGACCAATATAGAAAAGAAATAGAGATTTTGGAGCAATTCAAAGGCGAAGAAAAGATCATTCAGTTGATTGATAGCGAAATTAACGAAATAAAACAGAAAATTTACCTTGTTCAAGAATTAGGAGACGAAGACCTCAAAAAATTTATGGAATCATGTCCAAACGATAGATTTGACATCGAGTTGATACAGAAAATATGGTTTGATATACTGTCTTCCGTTAAAGTTGTCCATGATAAATCGTATTGCCACACAGACTTGAAACCGGAGAATTTCCTCTTTGTCAACGGTCACCTGAAACTCATTGACTTTGGTATCGCGGAGAAAGTTAACATTCACGAGGATACGACACGTGTTACGAGAACTAATGCTGTCGGAACACTAAATTACATGGCACCGGAAACTCTCGACATGCAAAACCGAAAAGTCGGACGAACAACAGATGTTTGGGCCCTCGGCTGTATACTGTATCGATTGGTTTATCACAGAATGCCTTTCCCGCAGTCGAAGCCTGAATTGAAGATTCTCGCAATCACAGGAGGAATGCCTTATGAAGTTCTCTATGATTCCATTGGCTACGACGCAGATCCACCTGAGCTCCCTTTGATTCAGAGCATCATCCAGCAGTGCTTGCAGAGAGATCCAAAACTCAGACCAGAAATCGATGAACTTCTCGGAAAACCATTAATTCCTATACCTGAACCTGTCGAACTGGAAAATCACACAGAAGAAGTTGAAAACTTGGCTGAAGAGAACCTAGAAATAGCATCTGATGTTGAAAATCACTCTAACTCGGAAATTGCTGAAAGTCCAAATGAAATTGTTGATTACAATGATCCGGAATATGTAAATTATCGCAGATTCCCCGGATATTTCGTCTTCCAGTTCCTTCTCGATTTCGTCAATTATGTTCAAGAGAATCTAACGAGTGCTCCAACAAATGACGTTGTTTTCGGCTCCTCGCACATAAATAATATGGTCATAGATTATCACATTGAAGAAATATCAAACAAATTCGGAATAGAAGATTACAAACAGAGATTACTCGGTTTTGCGACATCAATATACAATGATTATCTCGATGACGACTTTAATTCGCAAAACATTGGTCATGTTGTCATCTCTTATCTCGCGAAGATGTATTGTAGAAATCAGGAATTGAATGTCAATTCTGCTTTACGAAAATGGTCTTTCTTTCATTCTCATTAATATTGTTACTAAAATTTTGTCTTTATATTATGAAATTCCTCATAATAGTTATTGATTCAGCACAAGAACTTTGACTATAAATGATGTTGTGATGAATTCTTTTTATTGATTATTCATCCCGTATTTCATTTGAGAGAAATCCATTTCATTAATAAAGAACTTGAAGAATCTATGTTTGTTCATTTAGATTCACGTATAATGGATGCTTCAATAAGTGTTAGCAAGCATGTCTAAATAATCAATTAACTGCAAGATGTCATTAAAGTTATCAAATAAGTTTTAGTACAAACTGGGTAATTTTATGTCGAAAAAATTAATCATTATCTTGATCTCTACCAACCAATTCTTACATGTGAATGTTATTATAACTAAAGGGAAGATATTTCAATATGTCTAACATGTCTTACACCAAGTAATTAAATGAAATTTGGAAGTTAAACTATAGAAATATTTGAGTAATTTGAACTTAATGTATATTAATACTGATGCAATATTTTGCATTCACACTGATATGCATAATATAAGCATGTACTATACTTTCTATTATATGTATACTTCAAGCAGATTTAACTGTTGTATAATCTGAAATTGATGAATTTTTTGATCCGATGAAAAAATTTTTTAAGTGTTCAAAAATGAAATATTTGAAATTCATTTGCTCTTAGATATAAAATCTTTCGATAAGAAAAAAAAACTTAAATAAAATCAGATTTATGGATGAAATCCCTGATGATGTTCTCAACACCATCAGAAAAAGATCCACAAAATCTCAAAGCTCGAGATTTCCATTCAAACTGAAGGTTTTATTGGATTGGGCTGGAAAAGATGAGAAAAAAGGCCAAATTTGTGGATGCGGATGGATTGATTCCAATATTTTCTTCCTAGATAAAGCAAAAATAGCAGAAGTCTTCGACATAAAGCCTAATACGTTGAATTCTAATCTCAAAGATTTAGGGTTTTTCCAAGCGATGCCAAGAAAAGACAAATTCACGTATTACACGCATCCAAACATTCGTGTTGACTCTAAACCTGAAGAATTGGAGTCAATTAAGTATAATGACAAACCTATAATAACGAATTTACCAGATCTCAATTTTTTCGGTGTCAATGTTGCACTTTTAGACGATATGATTCTTTACGGGCTGACAGATAAAGAGATTACTGCATTTAAACGAAACGTTATCATCAATTGGGAGAAAATTATAAAACCCCATCATTTGTTTGCCATTTCTTATGAGGAGTTCACAGAATTATTCGAAGAGCAAGCCGGTGTCTGTAACGACCCCTACGCGCTTCAAGAAGCTTTAACATCGAAAAATCCTGGTGTTATTGATATAAACGATTTTGCGATATTTATGGCGAGATTTGGACCATTTGATAACATCATTTTCAAATTAGGTAAATTCCAGCAGATTATTCCCGATATTAGAATAGTTATGACTCAAATTGGAACAATTTCGTCATTTTTCGGGAACACTTACCACAATTGTTTCTCATTCAAGTTCAACTGTGGTGAATATCATTGTTATAACCTTCCACACGTTGGATCTTCTTCGAATTATGTTCAGAATGAAGAATCCGAGAGATTTCAATCATGGCAAGTAGCACTCCAAAACACATCACTTCTACAGTCCCAGATGGGCTTTATGTTTTAATAAAGATATTATTTGTTTGAAAATTTACATGACAGAAATTTGTTTTACATAACAAAACAATTTTTACTTGTCAGATAATTATGCCATATTTTTAATGGATATTGATGAATATAATCGATGCATTGATATAATGTCAAAAATTATGTCAAGGCCGATTTCAAATATATTTCTTGGCACTCCTGAATACAAGTACAACTCTGAAGTTGGAAAAAGTCTAAATTTATCTTCGATTATGGCAAAATTGCAATCTGGACGATATGAATCAGACAAACAATTAGCTGGTGATATAAGGCAACTATTTACAATAACAAATGCTTCATCATTTAATCAAGAAATTTATAAATCTGCAGCTGAACAACTTCTAACCGAATTCATGGATCTTTTTAACAGAAGACCAGTATCTCAAGATAATTGTGGCATGAAATTATCATTGCTCGCATCCGAATTTGTAACATATCTCAAAGAAAACACACCGAAGGCTTTTACATATGAAAAAAGAGAAGGAAAGCCATTTGCTGCTATACTTGATACTGATGTTTCAAATATCACAGATAAACAATTATTGCGCGAAATAAAGTTTCTCAAATCTCCTGATTTAATTGTTAGAGTTGCTTCTCTCATATATAAAATGCGCCCTGATGCAGTTGTATTGGATTCAAATATTTCAATCAAAATCGATTTGTTAAACCCGGAACAGAAGAGTGAAATCAAGATATTTGTGCATTCATTACTTACAGATGTTGCTATGGGCAAATATGATCCATACAAACAACCAATAGGAAGTTTAAATTCAGTTTAATATTCTATCATTTTCTTGTTGTTATTAAATATATTTGTTTGTATGTTATATGCGATGAATTTAATATTAAATGCATTTCTCAAGCAATTCTTACTACTCAAAAATATATAAAATTAATAATACCATTAATATATAACATTTTACTACCAATGGTGTATACATACAAACAGGATAAGTGAAAAGAGAACAATTTGAAATATTATAATATTTGATGATAAATTGCGATGAAAAGATTTGAGAAATATGATATAGATTCGCCCATGTATGAGAATGCCTTTGCTAGAAGAGAAGTGTTTGTTGTAGTTCGAGCAAGATTTTGGAAACTTACACGAGCAACAGAAGCATGATATTGACATTTCGAAGATATCTTATATACGTTTCCTAGATTTTCATATATCTGTTGTGTTGATTCATTCATATCGGATAACTGATGATCAATTTTTGAACAATTCTTCTCCATATTTTCGAACGTTGATATAATTTCTGTCATCGCATTTGCCTTAACTGGATTTTGCTCAATTTTCGTTTTCATCTTTTCGAAAAAGTTCGACATCTGATCAGAAGTTTTCATTAATAAAAATGATATTAATGTCCCATTTAATCGCCTCTGTTTAGAACATGTGAGATTCGTTTTATCGATTTTTACTCTTTTCAGCAAAATTTGATGATTATTTTTTGATCGGCGTTTCATCACCTTACCATGGTATCATCGAGGCATAATTTGAGACCTTCTAAGCTGAAATACACGATAAGGTCTGAGATGATTATTATTATTATTCGTGGAAGATTTCGATCTTCGATGTGGCTTTGTCTATGGTAAATAAATATGCACATGCAGGACAATAATATACAGCTTTACTAACAAGACGTAATCGATTGATAATATGTGATTGCGATCGATTACGGGATGAAGCTTTATACAGCTTCTGACTAACACATCTATATGAAGGTTAATGAAATAACATGCGGATTAAGTGTTCGATTGTTTGTTTCCGCTGAAAATGTATCCAATAATTCTGCATCAACCAAAATCACTATTATATCCGCAACCTAATGGGTATCGTAATGGCTATCGCACAGTTAAACCATGCGAATTATTGTGATTTAAGATTTCATTTTCTATTAAGCTCATTTAAATCCGCTGGAGCAAGATCAGGCGGATCTATCTCAGGCATAGGTTCGCTTTCAATTATAGGATCTTCTCCCCAAAAAACTGGTAAAGGGGTCTTTGAAATTGAGACTATTTTTGGAATATTAGTGACAACCTGTTCAGAAGCCGGTGGCACTTCGTGCATATCTCTGTATGATTGGCACATTCTCCTGAAAATCCTCGGTTTGCGCTCAACTTTGAGCATTTGGATGTCTTTAAGCCGTGCGTTCTCGCAAGCATATGATGGATCCGAATACTGAGTGAACTGTTCTTTGATCGATTCCGTGTCTTGGCAAAAAACTGTAACTTTATGGCTGTTAAAGCTTTTCGAACTGTTTGGAACAACAATGATAACGTCGTTGTCTGATATAGAATACATTTTAAGAGGCAGCATGTCTGATATTAAGATGCCATTTAGAAAAAAGCACACGTCATTCTCCTGAATCAAATCCTTTAAGTCTGCAATTCGTGTAACGGAGGATTCATTCGCCCGTATTATCCATTTGCCCGGATAGTAGATATATAAATAACGCTTCCCATCATCGAAACTGTCCATCATCTTAAGACTATAAACCTTTAAAAAATAATTTGTTGAGGAAAATTTGTAAAAATCTAGAAGATAAATCACGAATTTTTGTATTAGCCTCTGAAAAATTGAGAGCCTTTAAATTTATAATTATCAAGATATTCGATAAATATCAATGTTGAAGATGTGTTTATTCAAAATATTTAATTCTTGAAATGTCAAATTTGAGTGCATTTGGATAAAATTATAGCACAAATTGAGTCACTATAGTGTTTATTAGACGATAGAAGCAAGGATAAGGAGTGATATTTCAATTCTCCATTCGATTTACAGTAAGAGGCTAGAAAATCATCTGTTTTGATGGTACTTTTGGGTGATGAAATTATTTCTTTCGTTGAAAAACGAGAAGAGAAACGGGAGAGTTCTTTGCTGTAGGACAGAAAGCAGAGTGTGCAATTGTGGAAGGGACGAGGATGGTTAGAACATCTTCAAGGACAAACTTTCTCTACCTCCATATATATTTTATGTATCGTCTTGTAAAGTATTCAATTTATGCTAATTTTTTCAGGGACTCAAGAATTCAAAATTATTGACGAAATTAAAGGGTGTTAAATTTATGTAATTTTTCCGTTTTGAAATTTCAAACTGAGTAACGTGACTGATTGAATTTTTTCTTGGGTATTATGAGTCTGTATACTGTTGTGAGTAGAAATATCAAATAATGAATATATTTTTAAATAATTGTATGAGCCCACAGAATTATTTCAGAACATAAAAAACTTTTAAAAGGGATTTTGGGATTTTGTGCATGTTTCCAGACTCCTTATATGATGTAGAATCATATGAAACATCGTTTTTTAAAAAAAAATTATTTTTTCGAATATTTTAAACTAGAAAGCTATCGACAATGAATCAATATATGCTATATTATAAAAAACATGTTTATTCAAAATGGAATATCATCAACATGAAAACACAATTTTTGATTAACTACAATGCCTGGATAAGGGCTGATCATCCATCCTGCATTCAAGTTTCGTTCCAAACTTGAATTGCTTCATTGATCGAAATATTTGGATAAATTGTGTAATTGATTTGATTGAAAAAATGTAAGATACGCTTATGTGCTGCAAGAGTTGCCATGAATTGCGGAGTAGTTAATTCTTTACACAAAATTATCGAATTTATATTTCTCGCATTTTGATTATAATTTTGTTGATTTTCTTCAGTTATAAGTTCTTTCATGGCTATCCTTTCTTGGGAGAAGGGGAAAAACCGAGTTTTTGAAGGCTTGGTTACATTTAGTGGGAGTGATCGAAAACCAAGCGTCCAAAAATGCTCTTATCCGAATATATCGTATCTGACGCATCATAGCGACTCGGCTAAGCGTATATTTTGTTCTGTTAAACGTTAAAAACTTCTGATACAATGCTTTGATCTTTGATACTAAACCCACATCAACGGGTTGTAGCACGTGGGAGCAATGCGCTGGTAGCACAATTAAATGGATACCAAATAGCTGTAAAAAGCGGATGCCAAAAGGCGCAAGCCTGGAAGAATGACCACGTCTTTAAACAATTATGATTCAATGCTCGGACGTGAATCATGGTCTTGATGCGGGCTTCCATGGCGGGTGAAATAAAGGGAACACTTCCACCCGCTTGACCAGGAAGCCAATTGTAGCCTTCAGCTGTTCGTTTCAAACATGTAGTCAAAGCCTCCTCTGAGGCTAGTTGTAAATAGGTTCTCAGGGCCGCGTAAGTTGCACAGTTGTATCGTGCAGTCGCAATGTATCTTTGTATCGGAGAAAACATGCTCAACTCTTCCAAATAGAAGTTTGGAAACTTAGTGAACCTGGGAAACTTCGCAAAAGCTTCCAATTGGTCACTACTGCGTTGAGAATGATCAGAGAAGAATGTAGCAGCCAAAATGTTGGGCTAAACCGCTATGTCAACATCTGAAAAAGCAATTGTTCTAAAAAATCAAGTCCAAAAAAACAAATCAAATTTCGAAAATAATAGATTTTATAGGATCTGAAGCATATGTGATAGTTAAAAATAACAGAATGTAATGTATTATACATTCTAAATAGTTTAATGTATAAAATACCGCGGAATCTTAACAAAAGAAAAAGATATTATTATATAATTAACAGGCAGACCTGAGAGTGACAAAGCATGATGCACAATGCTAGTGGATCATGCTGTGTCACTCTCAGAACATTTCGATAATTTCGAAAAATCTTCAACAATAAAATTTACTTTTTGTGACTTAATTTCCTCAAAATGCTACCATATTGATATCACAAATATCTAATACAGTGATATATTATCTCAAAATGATGTTTTAGAATTCAGACAGACTTATTGAAATTTTGGAATGACACTCACCTCTAAGCAGAGTTATAGAGATTCGCCATGAAAAATTCTATCACCATTCAAAATTCAGAGGGCACTACTCTAGAATTTGCGGCGCTCGGATTGATCTGTACCCATCGAAAATCGATCACCCCTCCAAGATATCGCGTGTAGTTGGTTTTTGCACAAATAAATTAACAGCGCGAGTGTTTTCGGTTATTGTAAATACAATGCAGATAGGTTAATCAGTATCGAAGCCCAAAGGGCCGCAAATATTCGCCTGTCTGTCCGGGGATATCTACTCTTGTGTTTGTGCCATATAAACACAAAATATTAAATTTAGACGGGATTGCAAAACGTTTAGAAATTAGAAGAAACATCTAAATTTTATCACAACAGGAGTTATTCCCTGCATCCACCATCGGAGATTTGTGAGGAAATAATACTCGAAAATTAAAATCGAAGTTCTGTCTATAAACTATGGCCATTCGATCACACTGGACATGCCACCTGCTTTTGACTTGTTGATGGCATTTTATTTTGAAGGGAACTTTGAAATTTAAATAATATTGGCAGAACAGATGTTTCTCTTCAAAATATGATGAGTTTGAGTAATGAAATTTCAAACCAAGAAACTGTGAATCGAATATTCTTCGATCGATCATCAAATAAAAATTTCATTTTGTAGTTGAATGATTTTCTTAATATGGCATTAATTCTTTCTTGAATTGGAAATGATTCCGATATTGTTGGGAAGTTTCTTTTCGGATAAGTATCAAAATAAATTCGAAATTTTCGAATTTATTGCAATTTGTAGAAGTGATTTAAGTATTTGATTGAATTTGATTATTTTTCATTAGTGCAAAGATTGTGTTATTGTTAGTAGTTACTGAGGTTTCGAAGATGAGAAAAAAATTGGCACTTTTCTTCTTTGTGAGATTTTTATTTGGCTTTTCCTTTAAAATATAAAATCTATATTATGTATAGACTCTAAATATCCAAGAAAACTTGATGCTAAAAAATTATCAAATGGAATTTTTCCAAAGCCAAATTGAAGTAACTGCTACATAGTACTATAGGAGCAATGAATAAATCTTAGATCAAAATTAAACAAATCGAAGAAATGAAAATATCAAAAATATAAATGAAATAATTTAGTACGACTTATATTGCAAAAAGTGTTTGCCATCAGAAGTTAATACTAAACATGCAATAAAACTGCTATTAAAAAATAGAGTCTATCGATAACGGTTTGGCCGTCCTTTCGAAATGGGTCGTCTTCACTCCCAAGGCAAAGGTATCAGCTCCTCCACATGCCCATACCGCCGCTCCGCACCACACTGGCTCCAGTACACAGCCGAGCAGACAGTCCAGATGATCTGCGACTACGCTAAGAAGGGTGTTCGCCCATCTCAGATCGGCGCTCTCCTTCGTGACCGCAATGGCATCGGCATGGTCCGCGCTGTCACAGGCGTCAAGGTCCTTCGCATCCTTAAGGCTAATGGCCTCGCTCCATCCCTCCCAGAAGAACTTTACTATCTTATCAAGAGGGCTACAAACGTTCGCAAGCACCTCGAACACGCTAAGCACGATGTCGATGGCAAGTACCGCCTTATTCTCATCGAGTCCAGAATCCACCGCCTTACTCGCTATTACAAGGCCCGCCGTGTTCTTGCACCAAACTGGAAGTACAACGCTCAGACTGCTTCTGCTCTCGTTGCTTAAACTTCCTATATGAAATACGAGTAAAGATAAATGAGCTAAAATTTATTGAAAAATTAATTAAATTTACAACATCGAAAAATAAGTGCATTTATACTACCCTCATAACATAAGCTTCCAATGTATGAAATCCAATCAAATAGATATAAGATATTTTTGAAAAATCATCAAATTTTATATACAACAAAAAATAACTATGTTTATACTGTTTCTGTGCTATGAGCTTCTCATTTATGAATAATATGTAATGATAAATGAAATATTTGTATTTACAAGAACTAAAAACATATATCTACAATAACAAACAGATGTTTAGGCATTAATATCCTTGAAGTTTCGTCTGATGAATCGTCAGAGGAACATCTCTGATTGGAATCACGTCATCTGGAGGACCAACTTTTGGCGCGTTGGTGTTCTGGTTGACAATAACAATGGTATTTGGCTTGTTTACAGCATCCTCGCGAACACCAATATTCTCCATATACTTTTGGAGTAAATTCTTGTAGTATTTGTTCTCTTCTGAGAGCTGAGCCTTCTCTCGCTGCAGCGCAAGTGTGTCCATAAGGCATTTGTTGAATCTTCGATAGAATTTATCAAATACATCACTTTCTTCGACGTATTTGCTGTCACCTTTGAGCTGAAGTTTGAAGTTCCTCATCTGCCTCTGTATTTCTGGGTCATCTTCTGCAATAGAAGATGGGAATGGAATAATTTGTTCTCTTTCTGTTTCGAGTTTCCTTGTCATCTCAGCATATTTCAATATATTGTCCGCAAGCTGTAACTTCTTCTGAAGTGCGTTGATTGTATCTTCATAAGCGACTGAGATTTCCGCTAATTTCCCAGCTTCTGTCTGTCTAAAGCGTGCCATGACGTCCTTCAGCTTCCTAAAGTGAAGGCTCAGCGTTTCCTTTTCTTGTCTCAGTCTGTCGTTTTCTTCTTTCGACTCTGTCATGTTATTCTTGATTTTTCTTCGCCAATGTGAAATATCAGCCGCGTGCTTAGCAATGGCCTTCTCGTTCTCTCTCATTTCACGCTGCATCTTCTTGTGTTCTTCGAATAATTGGTGGAATTGAGTCATTTTGTTTTCACTCTTTTCTTTGTATTCTTTGTTTGCGAGTTTCATCTGTTCATTGACAGCACTGATCTGCTCCATGAGGTGCATGTTGAGGGCTGAAATTGCCTCTTGATTTTTCATCGTTAAAGCATCTTTTTCGAATCTAAATTTGTTATCGAGAACGTCATGTGTTTCTGTGTACTCGTGTCCGATGGCACTATTGATATTACGCATTTCTGAAACGTGATCTTGGTAATTTTGAATGACTTGGTTTCTTGAATCTTCAAACTCGTCGATAACTGTTTTCAAGCGTGTTTCCCATCGTTCTTGCTCTGTTTGGAGTCTCTTCTGCGATAATTGGTATAGATCATCGAGAGTTCTTCTATTTGCTGTTAAATTAAATTGATATTGTTCCTCATTTTCATCGATCCAGTCCTGAAGTCGTTTGACAATGGAATCACATCGATCCAGCTGTAGCTGGTAATTAGCTTGAAGTTTGTAAATTTGATCCTTTGTCTCCGTTAAATATTCATTATCGAGAATTTGTATCCATTTGTCTTCGACAGCTTGAGAAATTATCTTCTTGTGAAGCTTGAATTCGTTGTATTTGTTTTGTATCTTTTGTTTTAATTTCTCTTTACGAGTGTCAATGTTTGATTTCATAAAATTTTTTCTTGTAAAATAAACGTCTTTTGAAAAACCCAATTATATTATCATTAGATATAACATCAAATATTAAAGCAATTCTACCATTTAGTTTTTCGTTAATACTTAAAAACAACCAAATTCTTCAAAATATAAAATAAAATTACCAAATTATTTTCCAATTTTCTTTTTGATTCGTTATTAAATTGTTTAAAAACAAGAAAGATTTAAATATAAAATCATGAGTAAAAATAGAATTTCATCAAACGATGCCAAAATATTAAAAATATCTTTTCAAATTTTGTTATAATATTGGAGATTTGGGTTGACATTAAAGATATAGGTCTAATTCCATGGATATCTAATGTTTGTAATGTTTCTTTTGATCAAATCCAAATCAAAGTCGCTTGGAGAGAAATAAACGTACAAAATTTTATAGTAAAAAGAATTTAATGGAACGAGTCCTTGCAAGACGTCTTGTGAGCCTAGTTCCAGAGAACCAGACTGGATTGGAGCGACTTATCGACAAAAAGAAGAAATCATACGATTTACAGCTCGAATTAGATGCGAAAAAGAGAGATCATGAGCTTAAAATGGAAAGATATCGCGCTAAAGCAGAAGAAATCGAAGAAAGGAACCTCGAAAACCAACGAGAAGTTGTCGCAAATGATGCATACGTGAGAGATAACTGCAACAAGAGAATGCGTGAAGAAGAAAGACTCACACTCGAAAAGAAGGCTTTAGAGATTAAACAGAAGGAATTAGAGAAGCTAAAAGAGGAACTTGCAGAATTAATTAATCACGAAGAAGAAATAAAAACACAATTAGAAACGACATTACCATATAAAAGCTATTTGGATACTGTTTACGACGCTGCGCCGGAACTTTTCACCAGATCAGGAGTGAACGAAGTCCAAGGCATTGTTAATAAATATGAAACACTCAAAGAATGGCGTGGAACACTGCAAGTCAGGTTACAGAGGTCAAAGAAAGAGCTACAGAAGTTGCAAGACGCGATCAAAATGTATGATGAGTCTTCAACTTCCAGCACAGTTGAAATTGATTATCAAATAAAGAAGATTTCACAGGCACAAGACGCTGCATTCAAAGATTTCGGTCATGAGAGACATGCACAGGAACTCGTTGCCATACAGAGTCGAATGAAAGGCCAAGAATGCGCTTTGATCAGGTTGTCAATCGATAACATGTACAAAATAGTATCAGACATCAACGAGAAAGTATTCATTCGTGGTGAGCGCAGTGCTAAGACATTAGAAGAAAAATTTGATCAGATCGCAATTGTTATTGGAGATATGCTTGATATACGCCAGTCAACGAAAAATTATAAGATGCCGGCTAAGCAGTCACTGCCTGGAATAACAAGTAGACGTGCAAAAACCAAATTATGAAATCTTTTTTTTTGTGTTTTTTGTTTTTAAAAATGTATGATTTATTCTTACTGCTTCTCGGCCTTCTTGGAGATCTTGAGCTTGCCAAGGAACTTGTTGCGTTCCTCCTTTGTCTGGAAGCGGCCGTGTCCGAACTTGGAAGCTGTATCGATCCACTTGAGGTTGATCTCTTCTGTGGCGATACGGCGTGTGTTGATGTTGATTGTCTTGCGGAGTGTGATAGCGCGCTTGACTGTGCCAACAACAGAGCCCCTGATCATGAGGAAGTCATCCTTGACGAGACCGTAGTGTGGGAAGCCGCCCATTGGGTTGATGGACTTCTTTGTGAGATCGAACTGTGTGGAGCCGCCCTCGTTGATCTTGCCCTCGACTTCAGCAGCACCGATACGGTAGATGCGCTTGTTCATCTCTGTGCGGTGGTGGCAACCGCGCTGACCGTAACGAGCGACTGACCAGAGAACACGAGCTGGGTTCCATGGGCCGATGCAGGCGACTTTCCTACGGCCACGGTGGGTCTTCTTCTGAAGGCGTTTTGTGCCGTAACGGTGGATAACACCTTCCCAACCGAAACCTTTACCAACACCGATTGTGTCGATCTGCTCGCCCTCTTCGAAGACATCAGCGACCTTGATCTCCTTTTCGAGGATGGACTTGGCGTAGTTGAGCTTGGCAGCAACATCGCCACCGTTGATCTGGATTTCGATCATGTGAGCCTTCTTCTGGCCGAGGTGGTTGCCCTTGAGGACCTTCTTGGCGCCCTGCTCGTTAGCATCGACACCGCGTGTTGTTGTCTTAGCGGACTGTGTGTGAGCGATGACACGGATGATTGTAGCCTCCTTCTGGAGCTCCTCGAGCTGCTTCTCGCGTTTCTCAGCGGCCTTGCCGTTGGAGAGGCAGGAGAAAGCCTTACGAGCCTTGGACTGGTACCAGTTCTTGTAGTAGTTACGCTTAACTTCCTCATTAACGTAGGAAGCCCAGAC
Source organism: Trichomonas tenax (assembly GCA_023091735.1). Taxonomy (NCBI): domain Eukaryota; phylum Parabasalia; order Trichomonadida; family Trichomonadidae; genus Trichomonas; species Trichomonas tenax. Next base: position 21,429 of record JALKBU010000577.1, read on the forward strand.
TGTTGTGACTGGCTTGAGGCCCTCGACTGTTGGCTTGTAGCCGATGATACCAACAACGAACATTGGTGGTGTCTCGAGGATTGTGACTGGCTCGCAGGCCTCCTTCTTGTGAAGGCGGGAGTAGGCACGGTTAACATCACGGAGGACGTGTGTCATACCAGCCTTGTAGCCGATGAAAGCGCAAAGATGTGGCTTCTTGGAAGCATCATCCTTTGGCCAGCTGCGTACGCGGCCACGGACGGCATGAGAACGGCCACGTGGGAGGAAGCCGAGTGAACCACGGCGTGGGGCATTGAACTTACGATGAGACATCTTAAGTAAAAAAGGAAGGGCCAAGGTCGGTTATTTTTTCAATGAGTTCTCTCAAAATTTAAAAGTGACCAATCGAATCCTGACTACTTTACAGCTTACATGTCAAACTTTAGAAAATATATACGTCGATATTTACAATTTACATGCCGGATTTATTCATTTGCCTTTTTGTTGGAAGTGACTATTGGTTATACATGCAAAAGTGACAAAATGGTGCAAAAAATGCATAAAGCTGGTGCATGTCAAACCGCCAATCATAAAAAGTGACATTAATGCAAAGACGTGTTATCCCTCATCCTGATGGTTATGAATATGATCCACAGCACTCTACGCCAACAAATCCACAATATAGATGACATAATATATCTATCATCAGATTCAGAATTATAGCGATCATGTTGATGCAAATGCGAGCTCGGAATCACAATTCTTCTTAATCGAACAAGATCCAAACTTTCCTTACGCTCCAGTTCCCAGACGTCAAAATATAAGAGCTGTCGTTACAGAAGAGTTACAAGGGCAATTTTTTATTCCTTTTGATATTAATTCGAATGAAAAAACAATGTACGAAGATCAGTGCTGGTATCAAATAAAAGACAGCCCCATCAAAGCTTTCGTTGCATTTTTCGAAATTGCAAATTCATTACATCTTTCGAATAGTCAATATCAAGTTTTTTGTAATGAATTTTACATGTGGTTATCTAGGCCACTAGCATCAATGTCATTGTTAAACATCGATGATGGATATATTATATGGCACAGCTTACTGAACATCGATTCTTGGACACTTCTACCTAAAATTGCCTGTCAGATACTCTCAGCTTCATGCTCAGAAGCAGAATGTGAAAGGTTGTTTTCAACAGCTGGAAATGTGTTTGACATAGCACAAGAGGCAAACCACCACTCATCATGGCTAAAGTGCAAGGTAAGTGCGATATCAAGGCTGCTAAAATGAAAAAAGCAGCAGAAGATGCACATATATTTCCTCCATATCGTTTTCAAAAGAATTATTCAGAGATTTTGAAATAAAAATGTAATTATGATTATTTTATTGTTAATCGAAACTTATTTAGTAGTTCATAGCTTCTGATATCTAATTGCGAAAATAAATTGTATTAAAACGTTATATAACTTTGATATTATTCGGTCATTGTAGATGGATATTATAAATATGCGCAGCTATCTCGAATATCTTAAAATTTTACCGTATTTTGATATCAAAAATTGATAAAGATAAATGGAGGCTTGGTTTTGTAGACATAAAAAGTATATATAACTAAAATTTAAATCTTTGCAATTGATTGTTTAGCTTGCACCTATGTTTTTTGACTCGAAATGTTGGTGATGTTTTGTTAAACATGAAATCGTATCTTGAACACTGAAATAATATCGGTTGTAAATGAAAAAAGGTGGTTACGCTATTTGCTTTGTCAGAAATCGATATTGTGTATAATCTGATGAAAGATTTATGGCAAAAGTTAATGCACCATATGCTATTAGGTTCTTTGCAATGCACTATTTACTACCCCACTAATTTTATGATCAGTGGATTGAAGCCTGTGGAGCACCAGCCATAACAACTTATTTTTAACAAGTAACCTTAATTTTTCGCTGAACAATTATTTAATATATGCATCAAATAATCATTTTCAAGCCCATTAAATCGATTGAAAATAGATTTCGAAAGAATTTCAGAATAATTTCTTGAATTGCAATGGTGCAACGCTAAATTGTTGTTCTACTACACCACACGAGCTCAGTATATCATTTTAGAAACATTTGAGTACGGCTCCAAGCACCATGGCGCTGGTTGGTGGTGTTAACTCAATTTTCAATGTAGCACCACTTTGCACCAGGCGCAAAGTGGTGCTACATATAACAAAGATTACTTGATTCAGCAAATATATCAAACATTAGCTATTGCATTAATACGTACTTCGTGTGTCAAAAAAATCTATATAAATACGCGAAAAATGTCAATTTAAGAAGAGCATAGAAATTTGTAAAAAAATTATAACCTTTTCCTTATCGTTCCACCATTGGCGCCAAAGGTGCTGCTGAACCAGGTGGTGCCTAAATTATAGCACCATTCTTGCATGTATACTATTGGTATTTAGAAGCAGATTGTCTTAAAAAGATTCAAAATATTATCGATTTATTTTAAATTTGTTAAAAACTTCAAATAATGAACACAGAGTCTCCATATGCAACGTAAAACACTTACATTAACTCATACGAAGTCTTAATTTTGGATATTTTTTTCAAACATTTATTTCTTTTTACTTGAATCACTGAAAATGCCACTTTACTCGATGACATATGGTAGTTACAATATCCAAAGATTAGCTAATGCCTTCTTTTAGAAGATGATTTACAATACCAAAAACACCCAATATTACTTAAATACCTTGAATCTTTATTAAAACTATATCACTGTCTTGTTGTATTACGGATCATAAACATCTTTGTCTCATTTTTTATATAATTAACCACATTATCTATTCTATTTACGTCACTAAAACTTCAAATTCGACTCAAATTACGATTCACCATGTTAACATTAGAATCAAACTTCATCACAAACTCTCATTTTGGGAATTTTGTACTTTTATAGCTAAATCGAAACGTATTAATAAAAAATAATCAATGATCTTTAATCTACGATTAATTTTCATTCACGTTATATTCTCAGTGTAATACGTGCAAATAGAACATCAAGTTTCAAAATTTTACTTAATTTGATTTCCAGGCATAAATAAATTGGAAATGAATTGTTTCTTTCATGCACACCCGTATAAATTCATCGTTCGAGTATAATTACATGACTAATATTATCGACATTGCAAATTATTACGTTGAAATCGTACGATTTTTCAAAAAGCTGTTCCAACGCAAATTGTGAACGAAGAATCTGTTTGCATCTGAAGAAGCTCTTCGTTCATTCATTTATGATACTTTCTAAAAAATTAGTCGATATCGCAAAAAATAATTCATAATATCCACGGGATAATCTCTCCATTAAATAAAAATCATGCGTTTTACATACCACCTTCTTTAACTTCATACAAATACCATATATAATATCACCTATTTTTCAATTTGGATATTGAGGTATCGAAACTTAGCACATATATACTATGTCTAAAATAGATTAAATTTACTTATTTGAAATCCTTTATTTAAGCTTTATTCTCCCAAAATCCCGAATTTGCTTTTTTACAACGAAAAAATCAGAATCCCTACGCTAAGACTTTTGAGAGGCTAAGCATTAAGCATGTCATTTTCCATTAAAATAGGGCCTCCGGTGACAATAGTGTCTAGACACACTTTAATTGGGGGGCAAAAACCCTGTGTCTGGAAGTAGGAACCTTATGTCAAAAAAGCTGTGGGATTGTCTATTATGTTGTGTCTGTCGAAAAATTAAAATATTTATTGAAAAAGTCTTTTTCTGTCAGAAAAAAATCTTCATTTTGCAATTTTAATTCAGCCAATATGTTTTATTTTATATAAGCATGCATATCATGCAACATAACTTTTTTTGTGGGTGTCTGGCCAAACCTCCAGACACCATTCAATTTTGAGGGTGTATAACTGCTTGTCCAGACACTCATAATTTTACCCATTCCCAAAACATACTATTATTTACCCTTTTATGATACTTTTCGTTACAAGGGGTTTGCCCCCAACTAAAGTGTGTCTAGACACCATTGTCGCAGGAGGCCCTATTTTCATGGAAAACGACATGCTCAATTGAGAGGCATTACTCGAAAATTCGTATCTCGAAAACTAAAAGACGAAATTAAAAAATATTCAGAATATATAATGTGTGTATATAGGCCATTTATTATGCAAAGTTTCAAGCATTTTTAAAGGATTTAGTCCTGTTACTACACCTCTCTAAAAGTCGGCACTTCCAAGTCTGGTTTTTATATCACATGTCATTAAAAATTTTTTTAACACCCTTTCTTCATTCTATAGTGATACCTTTTAGATCTTATCAAATGATTTTGAAAACCTTTGCTGTAACGTTGTTCTCCAACGTTGTTCTACAGGCATTCCTAGAGACAGAAATGATTGTAACATGTTTATAAGTCAACATTATTCAAAATCACTTTCAAAGAATTTGATTGAATCAATAATTCTCAAAATAATCATTCACTTCAACCTTTATTTCAATTTCTGATCTATGTCTAAATTCATTTTTATGGAAGATATTAATTTTTTATATTTTCCTTAAATGCTTTCGCAAACCGCAACACTTTGTCCACGAGAACCATAGGAACACTTATCTCGTGCGTTTTTTTGAATCTTTTTATTCCAATTTGGATTGCGCGAATGAAATACAATTTTATGAAGAAGCTGTCAAAAGAAAATCAAATTCGAAATAAACCAATAAGTATCATTGATATCACTTCAAACCCCGTATGACTTCATTTATTTTTGATGAGTGGAGAAGCTCATAAGATATTAGCTCCACTCGAAGAATATCTCGTCAAACTCGAAGATTTTACGATGCAAAAGCGCATCGGCAAGGGTGGCTATGGAGAGGTGTGGCTTGCGACGCATAATCACACGGGGCAAAAATGTGCTGTTAAAAAGTTGTTCCTTGAAGAGTTAGAAGGCCCACATTTGAACTTCTTCGTGAGAGAGGTCACTATTCTTGCCAGATGTCACGACTTCTTCTTGCTTCCTTTCATGGGATTCACTGATACTGCACCTTTTACGATAGTTACTGAATTTATTCCCAATGGATCTCTCTTTGAAGCGCTCCAGCATAAGCATGGAGCACCGAAATTGAGCTCAAGTCACAAAACTTTAATAGCGATCGGCATTGCACACGGAATGGTTGAATTACATCAACAAAACATTATTCACCGCGATCTTAAATCTCTCAACATTCTTCTCGATGACAGACTCCTTCCTAAAATCTGCGATTTTGGTATTTCAAGATTCGGAAATCAAGGCGATGAGCAAATGACGAAGGAAATCGGTACCACACACTGGATGGCACCAGAAATCTTCGAATCTAATCATTATACAGAGAAAGTTGATGTTTACGCTTATGGAATGATTCTTTGGGAAATGTTGACTGATTCTGTTCCATTTAGAGGGAGATCAGCAATCCAAGTTGCAACTGCTGTTGTAACGAAGAATGAAAGACCGCCAATTCCTTCTTCTTGCCCAGGAAGTTTGAGAAAATTGATTCAATTGTGCTGGGATCGCGATCCAGACAAAAGACCGTCATTCAAGGAAATCTACGACACATTCTGCGACAGAAAGGTTATGTACAGAGATACCGATCCACGCTCTATCAATGCAATCTTAACTCTCATCAAAGACGAAGAAAACAAAGCTTCTAATGATCCATTGCAGCACTTAATCAGCAGGCGTGCTAAAGCACCAGCTAAGTCAGCAAGAGGACGCTCTACAACTGTTAACATCTTAAATCCAGCAAATGTTCCTCATCTGCTTCCTGGCTCGAATCCATTCGTCATTCAAGAAGCGCCAGTCATAAAGCCTCCAATCAGAAATCAGACGCCTCCACCGACAGACAAACCAGTAAACGTACTCGAAGTTCCAAGAGGCAACTCACAGCCTTACATAGCAAACATCCAACCTTCCGGTCGCGGAAATTCATTGGGCTACAATCAAGTGAGCTCACAGCCGTATAACAATGCTGCGAATAACGCTCCTGTTCCACAAGAAATGAATATATTCTTGAATAACGATCCAATTCCTTCTGTTTCCAGTTCTAGATCCGGATCTAAAGCTTCACCAAATGTTCCACAGCCTGGATCGAGAAGTTCTAAGTACAGAAATCAACTCTCTAACTATCAAGTTCCTGATTTTCCACAAACACTCCGCCAAATCATGAATTCTCTCACAATGGATGATGCAATCGATGTTTTCAAGATCCTCGCACAATATCTTAAGCCGTCTGTTCCTATGCAAACAACACAGCTTGTTCTTTCTGAGCTCGTCAGAGTCTTTAGAAGAGATATTTCATTAATCGTCCCATTGTGTACATTAAACATCCAAAACGAACTTCCTTTCCATTACCAAGGATTCATTGCATATGATGCTGAAATAATTTTCGTTGCAATCACTCAAAATCTATCATACATCACACCAAATGTTATGTCATCGCTTGCAGCCTGTGTTCCGTCATTCCCAGAGCAAATTATCAATGTTTTCGCAAACTACGCTTCGAAAGTTAAAGAATCTACCGAAGATGCAAATAACATCATCAAGATTTTATTCTCAGTTAGAAATGATTATGCAAACATCAGATTCGCACTTCACTACATCAGAATATTGTACAATTTATATCTCAATGTGCAATGGTTCAGAGAAACATATGTTAATGAAGTCGGACAAATTTTGATGCAATTCTTTTCAAACTCTGATGTTCAGCTTCTCGTTGAACTCTACAACTTCACAATGACATTCAAGGAACTCAGGCAATTCGTTCCGTTGGAGAAAGTCGTTACGCATATTGGATATCCTCCACTTTCATCTGTTGCTATTTCATTCTTAATTCATCTCGACAATGTTCCATCATCCAAGAGAATTATCGCTGCTTTATTGGCGATAGGTCCTTCCATTGAAGGCACTGTATTGCTTTGCAGGATTGCTGAGCAACAAGTTGGCGCTCAGATCATGATTGAGCATCCGGAGTGGATGGATTATCCTCCGGATCTTATGTTTTTGATTTTGTCATCTGTATTCACTGTCAAAGCATACAGAAGGATTATTTCCGAGCATCCAAAGTTCCCATCATTGTTGATGGCTGCTGCTTCATCACCTGATCCTAATATCAGATTAGCAATTCCTACAATCGTGAGAAGAGCTGCATTAACAGCAGACTTCGTCACGAAGTTGAATCAGGTCGGTTTCATTTCAAGATTCATCCAAATAAGTCGCGAGAGTATTGACGCGATATCAGGCTGTATAATGATGTGCGATGCGTTGGCAAGAGTATGTTATGTGTCAGGATTTGATGATTTCGTTCCACTCCTTCCGTCAATGCTGTCTGAACAAGGAAACTTAGCATTGTCTTCTCTCACTCTCACTTTAGTTTTGTACACTCATAAGGAGATGAGAGAGAAGATCAAAGTATCTGGTGTGAAAGAAGTTCTAATGCAGATGCACGTCACACCAAATTTCGAACAATATAGAGCTGTTCTTCTTAATCAACTTAATAAGGACGACTCTTAATATGTTATTTTTTTTTATTAGTTTGTATGATCAAAATTAAATTTTTATCATCATTTTTAAAATTACAAAAAAAAAAAAAAGAGTTTGATTTGTATAATATTTTAAAAAACATTTATTAGAAAGAAGATCTGAATATATCTATGAATTGCGGGAGATCGGAAAGAATAGCATGATATCTTCTTATATCTCTACTGAATATCTTGAATCTTTCGGAGAATCTGTTTCCTGATTCTTCAACTAAAACATTAAATACTTCGCGAACTTGTTCCTGAACGAAGTCATCAAATGAACTTACTGCTAGATTCATAACTCCAAGAACATCAGTTGGAACCTTTTGAAGAAGGGTTTCTATAACTTTAGAAAATTCATCGATGCAAATCTGGAAATCACTGAAGTTACTAAAGTTCATTGTAGCATCAAATATGAGAACAAGTGGTTGAACAAATGGACCAATGCCTTCACCGCAAAATTCAAGTAACTTGTTCAAAACTCTGGCTGCAGTTTTTGCGAAGTTTGCGTTATCAAGCATTAAAACTTTTGATATCATTTTGAGAGATAGTGTTATTCTCTTTTCATCATGGAAGAGTGTCGAGTCAATATCATATAAACTATTAATGGTATTGATGATATTCATTGTCCATTCAGATAAAGGATCTAAATTGACGATCATGAAAAATATCTCTGTGATATTATTTATCATATTATCTCCAAAGAAACGCATTGCAATAAAATCAACATAATCTCCGCAAGCCATGCTTTCTATCAACTGAATCGCACCAAATAATTTCTCCTCTGAGTTTGGTAAAGCTCCAACGGCATCAAGTAATCCGAAACAACAATGGACATAAACTAATACTGTTGTCGTTCCACTATCACAGCTCTGCGCTGTTTTTTTTAGTGATGCATAAATTTCACAGATTAATTGCGCTAAAAGAATGTGTTCGTCACAGTTCTTAACAATGGCGATAAACTTTTGATGATGCTCTGGATGCGTTACAAATGTCAAAATAATTGTGTGCCTGATATCAACATTTGATGTTAATCCATAAAATCTGCGAAGGAATATCAAACAATTTAAATGCGACGTAACATCGATTGCCATTAAATTGACATGAAAATCATTCAAAAGAGCAGAAATATCAAATTTTCCTATGAGCTTTGCTATCATTGTGAAATACTTCTGGAAAAGGAAAGATTGATCAAATGGATCAAGCTCAGCAACATTAAGTGTTATTTCACCAGAAACATGCTGCGCAACAGTTGGCATTTGATTAAAATCAATCATTTTCTTTTGGCTTAATATCTTAGCGATGTTATCTATATCATCGATATAGTTCGAAACCATTGCAACATTGGATGGAAATCTATGCATTCCTCGTAGCAAATGATGCATTATATCATTGAGCATTGCATTGTGAAATGCTGTTGCAACAACATTGTATTTAGTTGAAAGGAAAGAACCTGCGTTATTGAAGATTGGTAAACTGCTTGAAAATACCTTTGTAAGATATTGGTTAGTAAACAATGAAATAGATTCTTGAATTAACGGCAAATCTTCTTCTGCAAATTCGCTATCTGTTATTTTATTAATTATTAAATTAATGTGGAAGAGAATATCTGCAAGGCATTCGGAATAAATCTGATCTTTTTCTAAAGGTAATCCAAGTCTTATTGAGTCTGTCATAAAAAGAGATGAAAGAGCAATCATTGATGCTGTCTGAGAAATAGATCCTTCATAATTTTCAACGAATATCTTGATTTGTGCCTTTAATGATGCTGCAATTATAATCCATATTTTCTCAAATCGCAATGCAAATTTTGGATCTGAAATTATTTCAATAAGCTCATCTTTGTCTAAATTCGACATAATCTGGATAAACAAAACAAAGACCTGTTCTAATATCTGAAAAATTGGATACTTTTCGAAAAGCTCTTCTTTGGTTTTAGTTTTCTTGATTTCTGGTATATGTGAAGCAATTTCAGCCCACATCATTATTGCTATCGATAAAGAATCGCTATTATTTGTTAATTTCGTGATTTTAAAGAGAATATCAATTATATCTCCCGATGTTTTTGATATAAAATCCTTTGCTTTTGTTTGACAAATAAACCTGAAAATTATTGCAAATATCATATGAACATTTTCTTGTGTAATTGCATCTTTAAGTCTCGGAAGATTCTGTCTTATGGATTCAAGGACATGATTTTTAATATTATTTTTATTTCTCCATTCATCAATACACAAAATGTCTTGAAATACTTCTGCTGCAAGTGTTGATAAATGAGGATTTGAAAAAATAATTTCGAATAATATATTGGTAACATCGATGCTTAAGAATTTCAATATTGGACCATCAGGTGGTAGAAAACTTCTTCGTTTGCTTAATTCAATTTTAAGATTGTAATCATAATAATTTTGATTCGAGATATTATAATTTAAAATCATTTGAACCATTTTAAGACCCAATTCAGTAGATTTATCAGCAAGATTTAGGATATCAGGTAATATATCTTGAATTGTATTTTTAATTCCTTGAAAATTCGAATCAAATTGATATTTTTCTTGAGCAAATTGAATAAAGTCTAAAATTGTATACAAACCAACTAGCTGATTAGCTGAAGTAAAATCTTTGAAATCTGCGAATATTTCTAATGATTTAAATACTGAGATAAAAATTCTTATAATAAATGCAATTACTGATGAAGCAGCTTTAGCAACTATATCTGTGTGTGCGATGAAATCTGAATTAGACGTAAATAATTCATAAAATATTGTTTTTTCGTTTATTAATTGTTCTTTGGATAAAATTGCTCCACGTTTTTGAAGAACATCTTTACACATAAGGAGGCTTATATAAGAAATGTTCGTGTTTCCTTGATTTTCGACAAATATTTCTCTTGCGAGTTGCAATGTTTGTATAGAATTCGAATAGAAGTTAAGTTTCTGATGAATATTCGTCATTTCTTCATTTGTGCCTTTCTGAGCTTCTTCAAATAAATGAAGAAGCTCTTCTTTATCCATTAATAAAAAGTGACACAACAAGGAACTTCCTCTGCAAAAGTGACTCATATTCATTTCATTTTTTTTTGTTTCCGATCTATAAATATACTAAATAAACAATACAGTTTATAGTATATCATTAAAATCGGTGTAGAATGCTTTCGTTTGCATGTTTTCAGCATGTTCTTTGTACTTTTGAAGAACATCTCCAAAATCATATTTTGTCCGTTCCGCAAACGAGGATTTGTTCTGCGTCATCTCAACGCTTTTATTGTTCATCATAGTTTTGTTCTGCGATGTTTGGATTATTTGTGATTCACTTTCCTTCTTTTTAGGTTTCCAGAATCGTTCATCATTCGTCCACT
>JALKBU010000578.1:0-32287 GCA_023091735.1 Trichomonas tenax
TTTTTATCCAATATAAAACATGACAGACTTCGAAACTTTGAAAGCGACATTAAAGGAAGAAATATTAAAGGAACTTAGCTCCAAGACCGAAGGTCACGAACTCAAAGCAAGAAAGACTAAAAAGAATAAAAAAGATGTTGAAGGAGCAACGGAGGAAAAACCAGTTAAACCTAAACGTAAGTGTACAGAAAAACAATTAGCAGCACTTGCTGCAGGAAGACAGAAGAATCCAAGATGGATAAGTAAGCGTATGAGAGAAGCAGAGGAAGAAAAGAAGAAGCAGGAAGAAAAGAAATCAGAATAACCACTAAAATTATTTTTCAAATTTCTGACTTCATAAATTCCTTTCGCTATCTTTTTCTAGTTAGTTAGTTAGTTAGTTAGTTTGTCATAAATTATTTTTTTCTAAATACATTTCACTAAAATTATTTTTCAAATTTCTGACTTCATAAATTCCTTTCGCTATCTTTTTCTAGTTAGTTAGTTAGTTAGTTTGTCATAAATTATTTTTAAAACTGAATACATTTTATAAAGTCAGGAATTCCAAAATAAAATTAACGTTAGTTTTGTAAGTAATTCAAAAATTTAATTTCTATATGGATGGCACCTAACTTGTAAAACTAATTCTGTAAATATTAGTATTAATAAATCATTATTTTTATAATTTGTGATTTCAGTAATTACTTAAAAAGATGTTCACAGAACTCGTGGATTATTTTTAAAACTGATTAGATTTTATAAAGTCAGGAATTCCAAAATAAAATTAACGTTAGTTTTGTAAGTAATTCAAAAATTTATTTTCTATATAGAGGGAACCTAACTTGTAAAACTATTTTTGTCGTAAATATTAGTATTAATAAATTACTCGTTTTGTAATTTGTGAGTTCAGTATTTATATAAAAAGATGTTCACAGAACTCGAGGCGAAGACTCGAGGAATGCGAACATCTAATTACTAACTAAATCACTGTTTTTCATGTGTTTTACCTCAAAAATCTCGTATTTTCACCCTATTGTTCCCCTAGGTTCCAGGTTCCGGGTAGTTCCATGTATATTATTATATGAAATATATTTTTTGGTTTAGCTTTTTCTGATCTGCTTTTTCTAAAAATATACGTATTTATAAAATGGTTTATTTTCAAGCATGGAACCTTAACGAAAACATCCGAAAAATGCTTATTTGCTCCAGTAAATCCCCAAATCCACCCCTAATTTACTCGAGTAAATCCCTAAAAATCAACCAATTTCATCAAATTTCATTTTTGGTTCAGCTTTTTCAGAAATGCCCCAAAAATTCACGAAAATCATTACTTTCCATCAAAAATTCAACATAAACGACCTCAAAACCTCATCTCGACATCGAAATCAACTAAAAACAAAAATAACAACTGTTCACAAGAAGTATTTTCTCATCATAAATCTAACTATTCCGTCAATCTTAATTCCTCTCATTATTTCAATAATCTTCTTCGTATTTTCGTATATTTCCTCATTTTCATATTTTATCAAAACCTCTGAACTTCGTATATAAATATATGGGTATTCTTGTTTATTTTTCCTTATCGTATTTTTCTTAATTATTCGTTCACTCTTCAAATCAAACCAAACATCATTTACAATTTTCTTATTAAATAATTTTGAAATCTTCCTCGCTGTTTGCGGCAAATCCGTTAAATACGATTTCTTGAATCCGCAATACGTTCCTTCTACTTCCATTTATTTTATAATTAAAAAAATAAATATTTTTAAAATTAAACTTAATTCTATTAAATGTCAAACGTGCCGAAATCTTTAAATCTTAACGTGAAAACATCACGAAATCATTAAATTTCTTCATTTATGGGCACAAGGCGAGCCAAGGGCTCGCTGGGCTGCCCCATTTGTGTGTGTACAGTAATAAGTCTAATACCTTTCTAAATCAAACGTATTGTCACTTAATCTGCAACCTTTGATGTCATTAATGTTTTTAATAAATGTTTCCTTGTCATTAACATAGTTTAATGCGTCATCAATGATTCCAATTTTGTTGGAATTCTTTAATATTTCACTCGTGTAGTATTGATACGGAAATACTTCTTTTGATCCTGTTTTAATTTGAAATACTCAGGAAAGTCTCTTAATCGCTTCGATATAACAGTGTACGAATCTTTAAAGAATAACTTTTTATTATCAAATTCATCCTGAATTAACATAGTACGTGATCCCTTAATGATTCCTGTGATCTTATCGAGATACTTTAATATAAAATCATACGATAAATTGTGAAAATATACTAAACTCTTCTCTTCAAGTCTTTCAAGAAATTCAATCGCATAATCATCACCACAAATACCCTGTGGATTTGTTCCCTCATCGTTATCAAAACAGATATCAAATGCTTTATGTACTCCATCTGTTGAACATTCAAAATCTGCGAAATAGAAGTGTTCGGGTTTTATATCAACTTTGTTTTTCTTCGGCACTCTGTGCCTCGAGGGTTTTAGCCCGTTTTTCCTTCTTTCGGGATGTATTCTTCTTTAACTCTGCAACAGAATTTAGGATTGTATGTTAAGTCTTTCATTTCTGCTAAGTCCTGCTTATATAAAGTTGTCGTATATGTGAACATGTCGCCATAACTTATATGTTCAAAATATCCTTCTTGAAAAAGTGTTTTAATGACTGTGTATAATTCTGTTGAATGTTTCGAACTAATAACATATCTATTAAGGGTTTTACCCTCGGCACTTCGTGCCTCTCTTAATCTCGTAATCAACTGCATTTTTTCGATTGCCCATGTGTTGCATTTCTTAATAATGTTTTTATAATTCGATTTTCATCAACCAACCAAAAATGAACGCGGAAAGAATTCTTAAGCATACGGTAACCGTCAAACTTATTGTTGCGTACCAAAAGTTGTCACGAAAAAGTTATATTATCTGACATGTCAAAAAATATTAATATTTTGACACATAAAACTCGAGATTTCGACAACTTTACATGAGCAAGCAGAAGCTCTCGCTGTCAAAGATGCAAAAGGGTTTGTTAAATTATCCAAAGAGCGCTTGATTCCACTTGAAATTGAAGAAACAGGAAAGATATCAGGTGTTTTAGCAGATTTCACAACAAAGACTTTCGACAGAGTTTGCGAGTTTGTCAATAATGGAGTTTCATTGACAGATCTCACTGTTAACGACTTCTTCAGCTATCTCGAGAAGTTTGATATGCTGTTGTCATCAATTGCTTCATCTGAACAACTTTCGTTGCATACTCACAAAGTTTCCCATTCATTAAGTTTCATTTTCGTCAGGTTTCATTGAAAACCTTTTGACATATGAAAACAGAAATCTCATTTTTGGTCTGTGAACTCAAAATCATGCAGCCGTTCATTTAGTGTTCATATACGAAGGACGCATAGCAGGTATCATCATTATATGAAAAACATAACGTGTGCTGTTGATATATCTATGACCACATGAATAAAGATACTTATTGATTCACCGAGATGAAGTGGAGTTTGAAGTGATCTCAGAAATATTCATTTTGAATGTTCGGAGATAGCAGTTCAGAATTTTGAAATGTTTGTGTTCTTCGACCTTCAAAAACACTTCAAAACAAGCTCATTTCATGAAATATGTTTGTAGATCAAAAACACTTTATCTGACATGTAAAGTTATCGGAATAACTAGTTTTATGTGTCAAAATACTAATATTTTTTGACATGTAAAGTTCTATAATCATTCAAATTATGTATTAGTTTTTATTTCAAAATCGCGTCTGACGGGAAGAACTGGGGATTACATTGTCTTGCGTGTGTCAATGAGTCATTGTGTAAAATGTCGGATTATCAGATTTTTAAAAGGTGATATTTGATGTAAAGTCAAAAAATAATAATAATAAAGGGAATATCAATTTGAATTTGATGTGTCATTAAAACGGAGATTTCGTGCCTTTTTGCTGGTATGTGCAACTACACTACACCCTGTAGCTGCACACAGCAGCAAAAATGGACGAAAAGCACTTATAAAAAAAGTATTGTATATCGAAATAATTATCGTCGCAAGCCAATGTTTTTTACTTTTTTTTAGCTGATGAAGCCTTAGAATCACATATGTTCAAGACACTCGCCAGCTAAAGAGAGGAAAAAGGCTTCATCCGCGATTTTAATTAGAAATAAAAAAATTGTGTTTTTCATGTATCGAATTTTAAATATATATATATCGAGAACAAAATCATGTTTTTGATTCTTTAGCTAGTGAAAGTCTTAGACACATGGAGTTCTAAGGCTTTACTAACTAAAGAAGCAAAAAATATCGGTCTGCACCGAGATAACATCGGTTTAAAACTTTTTTCAAGCTTTGCTTTTTGGCCATCTTTGATCCCGTGTACATCTACCACACACATGATAGCTGCACGCAGTATCAAAGATGGCAAAACAGCAAAATATTTTTGTGAATAGAAGTTATCTCAGCAACAGAACCGAGATCCCTCGCTTCTTTAGTGGCGATTGCCTCAGTTTCATGTTCTACTAAGGATTCACTTGCTAAAGAAGCGAAAAAACTCGGTTTGCGTCGAAATAATTTTGATGCATAGCCTTCTTCTTAAAAGTGCTTTTCGTCCAGCTATGCTGCTGCGCACAACCACAGAGTGTGGTGTAGTTGCACACAGCAACAAAAATGGACGAAAGCATGCTTTTGAATTCAAATTTGAATACTCACCCCTCTAATTTCTAATCTAATCAGAAACATATACTGATATTTGGCAAATATCATTTTACTTGACAATATGAATTTTTTTTCATCGTTGTTTGACTATTTTTAAATACCAAAAATCCCACAATATGACACTTTACAGAGTGACTCTTTGACACGCAAAAAAAAAAAACATTGACACAGGTACCACGCATGTTAGTAGCTAAACTCACAGATCTTCTTTTCATACGCCATCATTAAGAAATCAAAGATTTCCACTTCCGAATGCCTCTAAAGAGCAAAATTAAATGCTTGATTAGGATTGGTAGCCAAGGTGCTAGCAATCAGGTCCACAGTTCTTCCTTTCAGAAGCATTCTGGAGAGTAAATCGCTGATTATTTCGAAGATCGAGTATGAAAGGAAGAACTGTGGACTGGATTGCTAGCATTTTGGCTACCAGTACCAATGAAGCACTTAATTTTTCTTTTCAAAGTAAATTTAAACAAATATAGGAAATAATTCTTCCAATAATCATTTATAATCACATGCCACGTAAACATTTTATTTGGCAAATATACATGTTTACATGTCAGATACTATCATTTTTTCGTGAGAACTTTCGGTACGCAACAATCTACACATAACATATAATATAACATGAACAGAATTTTGAGAAATAAAATCTTCACAAAATTTTCTGAAAACCAAATCATATTCGAGAAAGATTCATTTTCCAGTTTCAAACAAGTGTCAGGCAACGACTATTCATCGAAATATGATACGATTTAGTGTCAAAACGCTATTTTCATCGACATATCAGAAATCCTTGAAGCAGCGACTTGTACCTGTGATGTGTAGAACACGAATTAATGGTCAAAACGTAAAAACAAACACATTATAAAAATAGCGGATTAACATTATAAAATCAAATTTTAAAAAAGTCGATATTTTCGAGTTCTCTTCGTGTAAACCATCATAAATATTTCCATAGACGATTAATTCGATGTTGATTCATCATTGTCGCCTTTCAATTCATATTCTCAAAAACACACCTAATTCGTTAGAACGACACCAGCATCGACCATATTTTTGAGTTCTTTTCCGCTCAAAACCTTCCTGAACCGGGTTTACAAACGCATCTAAAAAAGTTTTTATGTCTAAACGGATAAACACCTAAAAAATATTTATTTAGTCAGTCAAAAAGTTTCCAATTCATTTTGGAAAGACCATAAAAATTGAAATGTTTACAAGGTGAAATGTGACGAAGCCGTCAATTTTTAAGGGAAATCGGCTCATTTCAATTTTTTTTTATTCACTTTTTTTCCTTGTTAGATGAGTGAAATCTACGAGCCAAAGGTTATCCTTCTCACAGGTGGCGCCGGATTCATCGGATCCCACGTCTGCAACCATCTCGTCATGAAATATCCAGAAACAAAGCTCATTTGCTTAGATATTATGGATTACTGCGCAAACTTACGCAACCTCGAGGACATCATGAACAAGCCAAACTTCTTGTTCGTTAAGGGCTCCATCAACAACGTCGAGCTCGTCCAGTACATCATGAAGACACACAATGTCGACACAGTCATGCACTTCGCTGCCCAATCTCACGTTGACAGATCATTCGGTAACTCCCTCGAATTCACACACACTAACATTCTTGGTACACACGTTCTCCTGGAGTGCGCTAAGCAATTCGAAATCAAGCGCTTCATCCACGTTTCTACAGATGAAGTTTACGGTGAGGTCTTGTCTGGCTGCGCTGAGGAAGAGAAGTCCATCCTCTGCCCAACAAACCCATACGCTTGCTCTAAGGCTGGCGCTGAATTCATGTGCCAGGCCTACATTCGCTCATTCAACATGCCAATCATCATCACACGTGGCAACAACGTTTTCGGTCCAAAGCAATTCCCAGAAAAGGTTATTCCAAAATTCACACTCCTTCTTAAGGCCGGACACAAGTGCTGCATCCACGGTGATGGCTCCGCTCTCCGTAACTTCCTCCACACATCTGATGTCGTCCTCGCTTTCGATACAATTCTCCACAAAGGTAAACTTCACCAGATCTACAACATCGGCACAGAGTTCGAAATCTCTGTCCTCGAGATGTGCAAGAAGCTCATCAAGGTCCTCAACATGCCAGGCAAATCAGAGGACTGGATCGAGTTCGTCCCAGACCGTGCTTTCAACGACTCCCGTTACATGATCAACTCCGACAAGCTCATCGCTCTCGGTTGGCACGCCAATACAGACTTCGACACACTCCTCAAGGAGACAGTCCAGTGGTATTTGGATCACATGGACTGGTGGAACGACCGCGATATCAACACCTACCTTTCACCACACCCAATCGCCTACGCACCGAAGACAACGGAGTAAACTTAATTATAAATATTTTGATAAAAATAAAATTATCTCTAATTTCAACTAGTTTTCCATGTAACTCTTTCAATAATTCATACATTCATCTAACGCATCATATCATAAACTAATTTGATATCTTATGAATTTTCACTTATCAAATTACAAGAGAACTTATACAATTAATATTATAAATGAAATATATTAGATCTAGATATTTTATTCCTGAAGTATCAGACCTCAAAAAACAATTTTTGAGAATTCTTCCAAAATATTTTGAATCAAAATAGTCTTTCTAACTTTGCCAATTGACGTATTCTTCAAAGGAATGATTGTAGTTAAAATGATGATCAATAAATTCATTATATTGTTTTTTTTTAAGGTGTTTTAAGATATATTGCAGTATGTGATGTATTGAGTATGTCTATGAGGGAATTATTGTCTGGAGTCTCCTACGTTTTGAAGCTATTGCAATAAATCGTGAAAGGAAAAATAGCTGGGGCCTATTAACTATGGTAAAGGACTGTACAACTTTGAAAGATTTTTTTAATATCAACTAAGTGACAACGACATAAATAAATTAATCTGATAAAAGAATTAAACGTCAGCCTTATCTAAAAGACGTTGATTCATCTGTATCATCACGTCATTATCACTCTTCTTAAAACATAAGATGAGAACAGTAACTAACACCGCTAATATCGCACACCCAACAGTAAGGCCTACTGTTGTCCAACTAGGAACCCCTGATACCGATGTCGGTAATGGCAACTTGGTTGGCATTGGTGTGAGCGTCTCATTGCCAACCATGCATAACGCAGTTACGAGAAACACGCAGAAGGTCATAATGATCAAAAAAAAATTGATAACTTTACAAATCAAATCACTAATATCATCTATTTATATGTAAATGCATATTGAAGCATAAAAATATGAGAGGGGGAGGTATTCAATTTTGTTATTTTGAGAAGAACATGGTCCAATATTGCATTGCTGACGTTGCCTTCGGCGGATGTTGATATGAAAGGGGGATGAACCTAACGATATGCATTTTCTTTGGTTTACAAATCTTCTCCTTGATTTTTTATAATATATTATATGTATAATCGAATTTCTATAAAATTACAAAATTGAACAAAATATTAATTATTTTGATTGTTTATAAGATATAGATGAGGTTAGAGAAAACGTATATTTGTAAACTAGTCAATAATATTTAACGATTAATTCAATTTTATGTTCATTCAAATTTTATTTATCCAATTGGTTTTGGCTTAAATATAGGAAATGGAATAATATTTCAAAAATTAGGGGATACCACTTTGATAAGATCTCTCATTTTGACTTAACAATCTATTTATTATCACATATCTATTTGTATGACATATAAAATAGAATCTAAACATACAAAATTTGAGTTATTTAGGGTCCATTTACAATTAGGGTCTATCTCATTTCATTATATCAAATATTTAGACTTTGCATCAATGATAGAGCAATAGCGGGATATTTTAATTTTTTGGCACTGAATTATAGATATAAATAAGCAGGGCCAACTTCTTAATTTTTAAACTTTAAAATTTAGATTCAACATTATATATAGCACTCAATAATATAACCTAAAATTATTTTAGGGGGTGAACCTGAATTTACACAATAAATTTTGATAAATTTTTATATTTGAGAAGTTTATTTTAATTTTTGGCGGCGAAAATTTTTTAATGACTTCAAGGCAGCATTACGACGCTACTGAGGAAGAGAAACAAATTCTTGTCCCGGCGATACCCCTCTACTTCAAGTTACAGCCACGAAGTGATGAAAGGAACAATATTATTTCGCAACTTTTAGAAAAACTGCAGAAAATCAATCCAGATCACTGGAATTCCGTTAATGTACGTGTTTGGCTTCGCAATAACCAGAAGAATTATTCAACTTTAGCGCAAGGAATTGAACAAACGCAATTTTTCGCTCCTGCGCCTCCTTCAATTCCAAAATTGGGTGTCAATCAGATGCTCCCCGATACAGTGAAGCTTCCCACGCAGACAATTGATCATCTAGACCCGATTTTATCGATTGGACAGCCTGTAATTAATTTGGACATCAAGAACACTCCAAAAGAGTCGTCAAACTCCGTAGTTTTTGGTCTCCCACTGAACCTCAGACCTCCATCCCGGCCACTTGATTCTCCACGCCCGATATCTCCTTTCGCTGTCGAACACATGTTCTCAAGGCCTCCTTCTACGTTTAACTTGTTCGATTCCAACTATGGATTTGATTTGGCAATGCCACCGAAGAAAAATGGATTTCTTGATTCTGCAAACATATCTCGCCAACCATCATTGACACCATCAACTGAAACAAAGAGATATGATCCAATATTGCCTTTGGAGCTCAATATTCCGACTGTTTCTGATTATCTTCAAGAAAATCAGTTTGATTCAATCAAGAATGAAATGACATCGATTCTCAAGAAATTGCTTGCTGCATTAACAAGGGTCTCGACAATTGAGACTGGTCCTAATAAATTAGCTGAACAATCGAATCATGAAAAATATATGAATCAAATTCTTGACATTATGTTCAATAAACTTCATCTCAAACGCGTCCATATAAGTGATGAAGAGTCATCCTATATAATGCCATCAACTGTTGATAGTGTTCAGCAAAATCAAATCATGGTTTTCAAAACATTGACAACGTTTCCAAAGAATATCCCTCCAAAGCTCATCAGCCTATACAGGGGATCGTCCTCTATTAGTATGCAGATAATTGAGGATTTTGTTTGCGCTGATTTCGCTTCAGAAGCAACAATAACAATTACAAATGTGTTAAATCAAGCTGTTGGCACTTGCTGCGGAAGGACATTTGGATTCGGAGACCTACAACCGAAGACAGCGTCTCTTGATGAAAATGAGAACAGATTGTGGATTAATTTTGGAAATTCGGTATCTTCGTATAAACTTCAAAACATTCGTGAACAGCCTGAAGGAGAGATTACAATTGTTCCTGAATATTCCATCCAAGTTCCTCCTGTTGATGGCCATGTTTGCAATTTGAATGATTACGTTTTCACGCTTTCTGGAGGGGTTCTCATCAAGACAAATCTCTCGAACAGCTCTCCACCAACACACAATGATATCAGATTTAACGATAATCCATTGAAGAAACCGGATTTCATCGCATCACACTATTCTTCTCTTTTCTTGGCTTCCAAGGACTACCACGCAGTATACGTCTATGACTCTAATCTCAGGATCATAGAGAAACTCGTCGGACACACAGGAAACATTAATTTCCTTTATACAGCGAATAACGTTCTCTTCGTTGCCGCAACTGACCAATTCCTTCGTGTTTACGACGCAAACAGTCTCGCGTTGATGACAATCATCGATATAACAGATTTCATTCCTGCATCAGCAACTGCAGGAAAACTCAACGAATTCCCAATTATTTTCATCGGTGGATGTGTCAATGGAAGGTGCAGCATCCGCGTGTACGACCTCAACCAGAAGGCGTTCATCAGTGAAATTTTCACTGAGAATCAAATTCCGACATTGATCAATTTCGATAGTGAGAATTTCACATTGGAAGTTCTTTGCCAGGACTTCGATAAGAAAGGTGAATCCATTGTTATTTCGAATACAAAGCCACAAACAGCGAAATCATTCTTCATATCTTATTTTGTTACTCGTTCTATTTAAATTAATAAATATTATGTTATACTGCACCTTTGTTTTCTTTATTCTAATTTCTTTCTCTCTATTTATGAATATTGATAATTATTTCTCAAATTTTAAAGCGATAAATAAGAAATGATGATAGGTTAATTAATCAATTGTTATATATGGTTAAATAGCGATATAGAAATTGTTTAAACGCATTAATTTGTTGTTGAAATTGATTGAATCTCACCCAAAATAACATTTTGAAATCAAACAAACTTGCAACTCTTTAATATTCTTGCTGATAATTATAAATGTAAGATATTTGGCATATATAATAAAATATTTTATATGTGATTCAAAAGTCGATTTGTGATGTGAGCAGTTATAAAATTAGTTATTCTAAAACCATTATATTATGTAAATACAATAATCATAAACTGTTTCCATTAATATCAAATTTCGAAAGATAAAATTAAATCTTTAACTGGTGCTGATCCTGATGGGTGTATTATACATAATGAATTGTTTTCAAATGTAGTGGAAAATAAGTTATTGTCGTATGAAATATATTTCGATAAAATATTATATACGAGATCAGTGAGTTTTATCATTGCAGAGCATCATTTTATAAGGAAATAAAGATAAAGATGAAAAATAAAGAGCACACGAAAAAGACAAAAAAAAAACATAAAAAATAACTAAAAAATGAGTTTTCCGCCTGATCTCAAAAAGCGATGTATTGTCGCGATGAACAATTTGATGTCGCATCCAATCGCCGCCATTTTCGCAAAACCAGTGAATCCAGAAGAAGACGGAATTCAAAATTATTATGAAATCGTAAAACATCCAACAGACCTCTCAAAGATTCGCGAAAATCTCATCAACGATAAATACTCGAATGTACAAAGCTGGATCAACGAAATGCGCTACATTTGGTCAAATGCTGAAAAAGTCAATCAAAAAGGCGGTGTTGTACTCCTTTTAGCTGCGGAACTCAAAAAGCACTTCAAGAAGGAATTAAAACTCGTTAAAAGCTACAAATTAAGGAAATGGACGAAATTGGCCGCATCATTAAAAGACAAACTCGACGATCTCTTGGATCAGCCTCCGGATGCATTATCCAACTATGCTGTGATAACAGAACAAGTCTCTGATTCAGAGCCGAACGATTTCGATGACATCGATCTTTGCAACTTAATATCAGCGACAACGTTCCTCACTGCAAACCAGGACGTGAAGAGGATCTCAGCGATTATAAAAAGACACAATCCTGAAGCTGCACCGACAAATAACAATAATTGTGTTGACATTCACGCTTTATCTTCATCAGCACTGTCTGAGCTCAAGGAATATGCCGAGAAAAGACTCGTTGAGATGAAGATTCCATATCCGCATGATGCTGTAAGGTTAGATTGAGACTCGGCACACGAGTGCCCACACCTGACTTTGTTTGTTTGCTAATTAAACTGTATCTTGTTGTTTTCTTTCTATTGATCGAAAAAAATTACAAAAATATTATAAAAACACATTTTAGACAACAGTGAGAAACATGCTAACAATGGCCTTCTCTGATTGCTGGCAAACTCGACACATATAAAATCTACGATTCAATGGTGTCAAACATTTTATCCGAGGATGATCTAAAATGGAACATTGAAATATTATATACTTTTGAAATGAAGGGAAATTCAGATTCTGTGTCGTAAATTGGGGTTATTTTGATTTTCAAATCCTATATTGTTGATTCAAAAATCGATTTTGACCTCATTTACATTCATTATATGAAGTATTTTGTGTGAAAACAAGTAAAATGATGTTGATTCGAAAAATATCAAATTTCTCACAAAACAAAAAGCGAACATGATGATTTCTTCAAAGCAGAACCGTTTAATGACACAATTGTTGTTACAAATATGACTTCCAGAAGTTCCAGTTTTGAGAGAACTTATTGACAAATTAATTATTTGATCTTAAATGATCAAAAATGCAAAATATAGCTTTATTGTGTCAGAAAACATACGCAGTTTGATTATGGGATGATGAACGAAAATGGATGATGAAGAGAGAAAAAAATTCCTCAAAAACTTTTGTATTGATATCGGAGTTACTTTGGAAAGTGAAGTCATCGAACAATGCTCTTTTGCGTTCAGAAAGATTTAAAAAGTAGAAGAATTTTAAAATTTTCTAATCTTAATTTAAAAATTTTCATTGAAACGGCAATTTTTAAAAATCGAGAATGAAAACTGCATTTCAATAATTTTGTCATATTTGTATGTACAATTTTATGCGTAGTCTAATTTTTAAGTTAGCCAAATTTTTGATGATATTTTTTTGAAATTTTTTCAAAATTTTCTGACCGTTTTACAAAGATTGATTATCATTTGAAATTAGTTTTAAAAAACTCTTTAAAAGTCCACTACGTGAGGTGAAAAGTATTCAATTTTAGAGGTCTGTTCGAATTCGTTGAGAGGTATTGGCTATGAACTAAACCACAAAACTCTGCTGACGACTTCTACTGGCCAATGTGAGCATATATGTCGTAAGGTGTGAGCTTGTTATCGTAAAAATTGATTATACCATCTTTTTGTGAAAAATTTGCTTGATAAATCGAAGTGAGAAAAAATGTCTATTGAATAGGAATTGAAGCTCCGCTATTTGGAAGCAATACATACGTATAGAGTTAAAGATATTTTATATACATAATGCTTGATACTCGTAGAAATTAGAAATTGAAATTTTAAAATTCTTTCGTTCTAGGCTTCAAAATCAGGAATATTAAATGACATTAGGTGGAGAGTATGATTTGATAGCAAAAATCTGATTATAAATTTGAAAAGTGAATAACCTTATTCATAAAATTCAGAGCACCTCCGTTTTTGGATCTGGACCATAATTTTAGGAAAAATATATAGCAAATATATGCCTATACATGGATATGAACTCCATTTTCACTTCACATTTGAAGCAAAGTGAAGTGATAAAATATTGAATTTCGACCAATATTCATAAGCTCCTACATTAGGTTAAAACAAATAACGCGGATTCTGTCGAAACTTTCTTGATTTTAATGAAATCAAAAAATTTATTAACCATAAAAACTTTTCTGAACCTCAATATCGGTGTGAATATGATCTACATCCGAAGCTGGATGAATGTGGAAAAGTTGAAAATTACAATGATTGTACTGGTTTACCCATGGGCGATTTTTGTTCAAAATTTCATTTTTTCCATGCAATAAAATCATATTTTTCTCCTTATACAATGACAATAGAAATCATTCATCGTGGACTCATATATAGAAAAGATAATATTATAGATATTAGTCCATGATAGCAAGCCACCAAAAGCAATGCATGTGATGTTATGCACCCATTAAGTTGACAAAAATTGAGAGCTTTTCACTTCACAAAGTGGGAGTCTATGACAAAAGTGAACATCAAAAAGTGATGGGTGGACTTTAAAGTCACTTTTCATGAATAAACTGTCACTTTTTGTGTGGGCAAATTGTCACCTTTATAAAAAGTGTCATAAATATCTTTGTTGTCTAACCAATACATCCAGGTTAGTGTTGTTGACGAGCCACAACTCTATCATCAACGAGCATATACCTAATTGGTAAGAAAACAACGATATTTATGCATGCTTAAATTGTTGCGAGAATGTCATTGGGCGAGGTTGGCCTGAGACTTCCAAAGCCCTCGAGTGGCCAGGCCCTAGCAAGAACCCACTTATTGATTCAATTTTTAATACACATTACATTTTCACTTTTGATATTAAAAAATTATTATTTTTTTCTATTTTTTATTTTTCACAGATACCTTTTTCATTACACGATTATTTTCATTTTATTACTTATTCTCATAATTATTAATATATCATTAAATTCATAATTAATTATGAATCATGAATTAGATAATGTTTTTATATTACGTTCATTTTATATACTGATTTATATTATTTAGATTCTCAAATCGATCCTTATATTCTTTGTAAAATTCATTTTTAACTAAATTTTTATTTTTTTTTTTCTTCAAATTATTCATTTATAATTCAAATTTACCATGCAAGACGGGATAATTTCGACCGAGTTTCTTGGTTTTCTTAGGTTTGGAGTGCCACAAAAACTTGCAATGAACAAAGAGAAATGGATGATGTGCTATCGTCAGGATGCTGATAGCACAAATAACATCCTTCACTATAAGGCCACAACTACTCATAATGAAGTCTTCTTTGGCTTCCAACATTGAGTTCAATCCATTTCAACCTATTGACACTTTTCCATTTTTTCCCGCCCAAACATGTCACTTTCCTTTATTTTGACATTCTGACTTTGCATGTCAGAAAAGGATGTTGTTCTATTTTGTCCCAGTCCCCACAAAGTGGACTTTAATTTTGATGATGAAATACACTTTAGCAATACAAAATGTAAACCTCATAAACTATGTCTTAAAACTATATATTTGTGTCTATAGGATATAAGCTAAAACCAAAGATTGAAAAGGCCGTTCACATTTTTTTTCAGATATTTATAAAAATATAAATTTGAATACTTCCCTATACTTATCCTCACTGCTGTTTTGCCTTTCAAAAAAAAACATCGCAAATTACATCGAAACTGCCATTCAACCACCGACTGTTAACATGATGGAAAAAGTTTTCAATATCCTAGAAATCAAGGGAGCACACTACCCTCCTCCTGCCCAACCCATGACCACTTATGTTTTTAAATATATAAATACCGTCTGGCACTTTAAAATTCACTTCTATAATGGAGCATTAAAACTAAGAAGGTTAAAATTAAACAGTATCTGATGTTCTAATTTCGATGATTTGAATAAAAGTGATCATTTACTCATTCATATATGTTAAAGTGGTATTGCATAGCCTACATTTCACTTTTTGTCATTCTAGCAAAGCTCATTACTCATTATCTGATGTTTTATAAAGCAAATTGTGTTTTTGACAAGTAAAAAATTTTACACGTCAAATATGACTTGTAAAAAACGTCAAAATTGTAAAAATTTTCCTTTTAAAAAGTTTTATCAAAAGTAATCTGGTGAGCATTTGCTCCTAACTAACTCATATTTAAATTTATGCCAATAATTTAAAAATGGCTCAAAAGTTAATTTTGAATTGAATGGTTTACAACTTGGCCGATTTTCGTTTATAACAGTTGCAGTGTGCAATTCACGAGCTGTTCGTGTAGTAACGCTCAGTGAATGATCACAAAGGACAAAAAAAGTATAAAAACCAGCGAATTGTAAACAAATTGATAAATTTGGGCGATTATTTATTGTTTTATGTTTTCGCAGCAATATAAAGAGATATATTCCGCTGGAATTTCAAGGATGATTGAATTTGTGAACACGAAGAAAACTTTTTTTAATCCTCCTTCGAACATTTTTGGATAAGTTTAACCTTCATATTTTTCCAGTAAAACGTTATCATATCATTACAAAACTTTTTTTTATTGTTTATTGTTCAAAATCAAAAATGCATAGTTACAATAGCAATAAATCCACCAATCACGACATAGAGGATGACTCCAGCGATGGCAACGGGAATGACCAGTGGACGGCAGACACTGATGCTGATGCAAAAGATGATTACATTAAAGATTACTCTTCAGATGCAGATGACATGAAAATAAAGAAAAAACGCATAAGAAAGAAAGGCAGAAAAGCTAAATTTCTCGTCGAACAGATGATTTACGATCAGCAAGTTTTCGCAAATCAACAGAGGATGATGCAATTCCAGCAACCACAGCCTGTAGTTACACAGCCTATACTGCAGCCACCAGTAACATATTGTCAACAGAATTACACCCCAAAATTTATACATTCACTTCCTGATTTAGAATCAGTTGGAACAGATCATATACCTGGAATTATAGACGTTGTCCATAGAGGCCAAATGTAATATACTTTTTATATATATGTATCGAATAGAATCAATAAAAATTTGTTTATTTATGAAAAATATGCAGTTATTTGATGGATAACACCTATATTCTCATCCAAAAGGACCGGGATTCATTGTTCAATACACCGTACCGAAGGAAAACGCTGCAGGCTAAAAATTAGTCAAATGTTAAAATGCGTCTCCACAGTCTATTAATATAACGACGGTAGATTTTTGTGGAAAACTGAAAGATTTTCATCTTTTTTGGAAGTCAAAGTCAGAGAAATAAAAAATTAAATTTGACATTTTTGAGTTTTTTTATTAACAATTTATTTCTTAGCAAACTTACCTTTGTGAGATGCTGCCGTGAAAGGCCTTTTGATAGTAGACGACTTTGGCCTATTTTTAGGCGAATTCGACTTTGATTCCTCGGCTCCATGGACGCTGAGCCTTGGATTCATCTTAACTGCTCTATAATTGTTCAATTTCTCGTGTGTCCTTGGAGAAAGAGGTGATTTATCCGCATCAGCAAAATCTCTCGTCACAGCTTGAGATGATGGCTTTCCTGCAACGACAATCGTTCCCTTCTTAGCCCTTATCTGATTAATAGCGACCTGAATAGGCCTTATTTCTGTTTCTCTCCGCATATTAATATTCTGAATTGCGATTCCTCGGTGTTCTTCGTTCGACTGTATTTCCTTCTGCTGCCTTAATAATAATTTCTTCTTTTCACTCTCCATTTGCATGTTGATTCGCTTCTGCGCGGCTTGTGTTTCTTCATTTTGCAATCTGTCCGCTATGATCTTAATTTCCTTCGCTTTCTGGTAAAGACGAGAGAGAGCTCTCGCTTTCTCCATCTCACAAAGCTGGAGGAGCTTCGCAGAAGGCTTGTTGAACTGCATAAGGAACTTCTCGTCGTTCCACTTCTTTGTGAATTCTTCCATTTCTTGTTGATGTCTTTCCTTCATTTGGTTCTGTAAATTAACAGATGTCTTGTTGTAGTTCTCTATCTCTTGATCGTACTTCTGGTTGACCGCCTGAAGCTTCTCCTGAAGTTGAACATATCTGGCGTACAAAATATCCATTCTGTTGTCTTCGTTCGCCTTTTCTTGCTCTGTTTGCAATGAGATTGCTAAAGCGCGTTCATATCTGTCTTGGAGTTCAGCTTCTTCGTATTTTCCTGCAACAATGGCATCAACGCGCTTGTGGCTGATGATTTGGCGGATTCTTGCACGAAGATGTGGAGGAGGAGCTTGGAATTTGTTAATCATGTCATCCATAGCGTCTTCGAGTTCTTTTTCTTCTGCGCTCTTTTCTGGTTCCTGTGGCTCTCTTGGTTTCTTTTCTTCTGGTGGCTTTTCGCCTTCATTTAGATTTTCGTTATTTTGCGGAGGTTGATTTTGACCCTCTTTGTTTAGTTCTTGATTACCCTCTTTGTTTTGTTCTTTTGTTTGTTGTGGATTTTCTTCGTTATTTTGTTTATTATTATCACCGATCAAATTTTCACCGAGTAATTTCTCTTGAATGACACCTTGTAAAGATTGGTTCTCTGTTGTCTCTGGTTGCTTGTTTTCTTCTGGCTTTGGCTCTTCTTTCGTTTCTTGTTCCATATCTTGGTCTTCTTCACCTAAATCATTAACCCACACGTACATGTTGCTGGGCTTTGGCTTTTCCTCCTTTTTTTCTGGTTGTGGAGGAGTCGCTGAATTATTTTCTGTTGTTTGAGGTTCTGTGTTTGGTTTGTTGGCATCTTCAGGCTTTGTAGGATTCATATCAAGTAATTTTTCTTTAACAACATTATCGATTTGTTGAATATTATTTTCGTTATCTGAGTTATTTTCTTGTTTTTCGGCATTTTGGTCTTTTTCGTGTTCTTTGTTCTGCTGCTTGGTTGATTCTGGAGGTTTTTCAGCCGGAGGAGGATTATTATCCAATAATTTCTCCGCTAACGTTTCTCCAGCCACGATTTCTGCTTTTTCTGGCTGTTGTTCCTCCGGTTTAGAACCTAGAGCATTTAAAAAAACATTTTTAAGAGAAATTTCCGTATTTGGTTTTTCTTCTGCTTTTTGTTGCTCTTTTTGAGCTAATTCGTCTTCAGAGTAGTAGTAATTATATTCTTCCGTTTCGGGATTTTGTCGTCGAACTCTTTTTGGCGTTGCTTCAGGGTTTAAATTATCGATAACTTTTTCTTCGATTTGTTTGACATCTTCGACAATCTCCGTCTTTCCCGGGGACGTCCCTCCGTTCTCTGTCTCCTCTACTTTCGGTGGATCTGCTGCCTCTGATGTCATTTAGTTATTTTTTATATATTTGAAAAAAAAACGTATATTTTAATTTTTATTTGTTTTCCTTCATCTCTATATACAGTTTCAGGGTAAATTTTTAATTTTAGACAAAAATTCGCTAAAATTTTTTTATATCGAATAATCGTCTAAAAATCGAAACATAGACTAAGCACTCTATGTATTATCTGAATTTAAGATTATTTTTAGTTTTGATCAAAACAAATTTTATAAATAGATTGAACAAAATCTTTAAACATGAATTCTATCACTAACTGAATGAGCCTGGTTCGTTTATCATAGAATTTCGGTCTGAAAATGTTATATTACAATTATCTCATAAATATTGCTAAAATTCACTCACAATGCGGTATATCCATTACAAGAGCATTATTTGACTATTGACAGTTTAAAAATTCTTTAAACTTCTTCTTTTATGCCATTTTTATTTGATCAAAAACTGTTTTCTTCGGAGTTTCTTCGATCGATGTAAAACCCTTTTTCTTAAAGAACAAACATAGTTCAATAGCAGCAATCACTAATATAGACTATATATTAAATATAATTTCATGAAATACGAATGTAGACCTTGTGATAAGTTACACAATTAAAAAGAAAAACTTAGCTTTCAATTGGTGATAAGTTACGCAATTTATGAATTGATTATTGCCTTCTATATTCGGGTCAAGCAAATAGAATAATTCATATCGCAATAGATTTTTATTTATCAATATAGATGTGCTAAGCTAAGGTTTAATGATTTGCCAATGGTATTTCCTAGAAATCTATTTTTGAATGCATATTTTGGTGATTCTTTTTTAATGTCTGGAGAATCATTTCTGAAATCAAACAAATGAATTTTAGTCACAGGCTTTTGCCCTATTTGGTTTTCTGCATATAGCAAATCAACATAAACTTTATCTGTTTTGATATTAATGAAATCAATAACATTTTGATCGCTTAAGATGTTGATATCATAATAAACAAAATTACAAGAAGGAGATATTTCTTCAAATACATCCATTTGGATATCATTAGATTGTTGGATGTGCATTATTTTAATAGATTTGCAGCCGAAAAACGAATCGCAATCTGTTTCAGATTCGAATAATATTAACTTTGGGATACTTATATCTTCAATTTTGTTGCAGTCCAGAAATATATCATTTGCTTTGTATAGGGTATGCAAGGGTGTGTTTAGCGCAGAAAGATTGGAGCAAATCTGAATCATTCTATTAACACATATATAATATACACCTATAATAACTCTTATAGAGAGAAATGTGTCATATAATTTTGGCGCCATGGCAGGATATAAAATCAAAATTGAGTCCGAGAGCGGTTTCGCGGGAAAATTGGCGCCAAAATGTTCATTTTTTCGATGTGACGAAGAAAGAATTTTCACTCTCTCTTCAAAAAATTTTTGAAGCAATCTTTCTCTGCTATTATACGTATAGTATACCTCGTATATAATCTATGGATATACCCATAATTGTAACTGAATCTTAGGTTGCTGACAAGCAATCCCATAAATAGAGACGGCTCGAATTTTGACAATCTGCGATGGGATTTTTTTGTTTTCATTACAGTCAACCCAATTATTGATTAAAAACATAGACAATAGTTACCGTATATAATAGATACAGTATTGATTATAAAAGTATTAGTAGATAGATGATTTATTAATGATATGAAAACGAAAATCTCGAAAGACATGTTTTCTCCTCAAACACAGATTTTTGACAAAAATTTGATTCCCATCGAATATTTGCTTTTACATTAATTACTGAGATGTGCAAATTACTTTCCTTAGGGACATAACAGATCTATAGTTGATGATCTATTACTCTCTGCAATTAAATGAAGTCAAGTTTGATTTATATGGTCAAAATAGCATCTCAATTGCAAATTTGAAAAATATGACGTAATTTTTTATTTTGATCTGATACAGATATTATGAAGGAAAACAACGATATAATATATATAAATAAGATATATACTTATTGGATATTAATATTATATAGATTGTAGTTGATTGTGAACACAATATGACATCATGACAAATGATGAAAGTGTTTTCACTTTTTTTGAAATTTCACAAAAAAATTCAGTTTCGCTTTTATAGAGTTATTCAAGTTACAAAGCCTTGATTTTTATTTTGCTCTATAGATTCAGATTCAGAATCGTTCGGCCTATCTATGCATATGCTTAAATTGATCTGTACTTTGCTATTGGTCACTATATTCAAGCAAGAAAAAATTTTGAAATCCAAATTGTGCAAAAAAATGACGGATGCCAAAATTGTAATATTTGAGTGACTTATAATTGAAATAGAAACTTCAAACCATAGCTATAATGCTTAAATTTGATAGGGTTTATAATGATGTTATTATAACATTTCAACTCATTCTCTATCTTTCTGCGCTAAACACGCCCTTGCACACCCTATATAGCGCTGTTATGGAAAACAACATTTTTAAGTTCTGTACAGTTTCGAAAGCAACCAGTTCCTAGTGATGATACTGTTGATGGTATTTCTATATTGACCAAACTTTCACAATGATCGAAAGCATAATTGCTTATTGATTTTATTCCTTCATGGAGAGCAATTTTCTTTAGGCTTAAGCATCCAGAAAAAGATCCTGTATAGATTTCTTCAACCTTTGTTGAAAAAATGCATTCACTTAATTTCTCGCAATCTTTAAAAATATAAAGATTGATAATCTTTACATTTGATGGGAGTGATATTGACAGCAATTCAACGCAATATCGAAATGTGTTTGCTCCAATTGATTTCACTGTTTCAGGAAAAGTAATATATTTCAAAGAATAGCAATCACTAAAATCATAATCACCAATTGTCTCAACATCGCTTTCAATGTCAACAGTGATCATTTGCATACAGTGTTCGAAACCAGAATTCCCAATATAATTGGATTCTTTAATTGTAAGATATGTAATTGAATTATATATTTGAATTGAGAATCTTGAATGTCACCATATGTTTCAAAATGCTGGCCATCAACAGTTATAAGAGACATCGCGTTTTCTCATTTCACCAGTTTTTTGATTATGAAATACATTATTCCTTAATTCAAATATAGAGTCCGTAACAAAGTGCGAATCTGACATGTAAATTTTGAGATTTTGACATGTTGCCACCGTTTCACCAGTTATTTTACGAATTGCTCCGATTTTTAGCCAAAAAAAGTTGTTGCGAAGGCAATCGCTAATTCTCCAGGCCATTCTCTGCGGCGCATTCACAGTTGTATCTCTCAATAGCTCGGTCTTACACCCGCCCTTCCAGTATTTCCGTTCAAAAGCATTAAAAAGATCCATGTTACAAAAGGAAAAAAATGCATCGAGCTAGTCAAACACGCATCTTTTATGAGGTAACATATATCCCACTGCACTATGCGCTCAATCTATAAGAATAGTTTTTTCGCCCCTTATTATTTTTAATTTTTTTCACTTTTCATGTCAGATTCGCAACTTTGTTACGTCCCCTTCAAATATATGACAAAACCGTGACAATTTGCCAACCACACTTTGCCGTGCATAAATGATAGACATTTTCTAGATCATATAATGTTCGCTAATGCCTCAGCAAGTTTATGCATCTTGGGAAATGATAAATTATCCACTACATCAGCAGAAAGAAATATGAACAATTGCCAAGCATATTATCAAAAATTTGAAGAAATAATCAATAACAATAATGTTAAAAATGTATACATTGATAATCACTATTAAATGTTATCTATATGTAACCATTACAGCCTCTCAATATCATCTTTATTTTCCGAGATAAATACATAAGTTGTTCAATCACTAATTTTATTTAATATAACTGTTATATATGACAGCTGGTGATTCTGTTAAACATCAAGGCAAAATTTGATAATTATAAAGAATAATGTAATTTTTCATAACACAAACAAATAAAACATTTATTTAAAATTAGCTCTATTATGCACAGGCAGTGGCGGGAGCCTGCTCTTGTTGATTCCAACTCTTGGTGATTTGATTCCAACAGGTTCCATTGGATGAACAGTCTTCGGTTGGACAATTCTTGCTGATTTCGGTTCTTTCACCTTGAATGGTGACTGATGATGTCCTTCTTTCTCTTTATTGAATATAACGTAATTGCGAAGCAAGTAATCTAACGATGGGAGGGACTTCACGTCATAGGAATCATCTCCCTTCATAACTATATAGGCTCCATCATTTCCTGATACGCCACAATAATTAGATGCGCTAAAGACTGTTAAAACTGAGTTGAATGACATTCTTACGCCATCTTTAACGCACTCGTGACCTCTAATGATGTATTTAAGGCCATTCTTTCGCAGAAATCTCTGTGTACTTTCATTTCCATAGACATAGCCAGTCCCGCGTTGAGAAACGTTGAACTCTGAGACGTTTCCTGTGTCATCGGGGTCTGACCAGAATATTCCATTTAGATAATCTTCATCCCAGCTTTCGAGCGGTCTCTGAGTGCTTCTTATTTGGGAAAGCAGCTGTAGCGATGGACTAAGTCCAGCGTGTATGCAGAGAGACGAGTTATTGATCAATGCTGCAATTGGAATATAGGAAAATGAGGAACAAAAGTACTGAAACAAAACGGGCTCGCTGTACACAGACAGGAGCTGCTCTAGGAACCCGCACTGGCCGCACAAGTATCCAAACTCGTGGTTTCCTCGTATAATCGAAACATTGGTTGGCCAAACAACTTTCATTATATATAACAGAATGATGCATTCGACAGAGAATTCCCCTCTATCGACAATATCACCTAGGAATACGAACCTCTTCGCTTCTGGAGAGCCGCACTGTTTTAAAATGCGAAATAAATCGAGAATATGACCGTGTAAATCCCCTACAACTACTGCCGGAGCTTTAACGTTCAGTAGACTCGGCTCGCTTTTAAAGATTACTGTAACTTCTTTTATCAATGTTTTCACAAATTGTACATTCAGTTGCGGCAGAATCAGTTGCTTTTTCCTAGAAGCGTAAGGGATAACATCCCCTGATATTGACGCGAGGAATTCCCTGAAATATCCAAGGCATAGATCGCGAAACGTGGAAATGTTAATAAAATTTACGTTAAAAGATTTTGTGTGCATGCGATTATTTCCCTCTCAAATGATTTTTGTGTCATTTTATCTGTACATCCTACAGAACGTTTTTCGTGAGACTATCAAAAAGATCATAAAATAATGTAAAGTTGGCAGATCTGATTTATAAAAACATGTTCTGTCATGTAAACAATAAAGAAGTCATGACATGTCATGTAAAAATAAATATGGTTCATTTTAATGACCAAAACATATAATGGATTTTACGAATTTTGTAAAGTGACGTGATTTTCAAAATTTGACAAATAAAACCAAAAGTTGACATTAAAAATAAGAATTTGACGTGTAAGAACGACTGTGATCAACATTTTCTCACTGTTCTAACCCTCAATATACCACTGGTGGATGTTTTGGGGTTCATTCCAAAAGTTTTAGCCGAGAACGTTAAGCTTCGGATGACTTTTAGAGTTGAGCGAATGTTTTTGACTTTTCATTTGACATATAATTATGAAAATATGTCGTGTAACTTATTCTGTGCCATGTAAATATCATTATGTCATGTAAACATGACAATATGTCAAATAAATCTTAATTTTGTTATGTAAAAATTAATGGATATTGATGATGAAAAGTTTGAGCTTTCTGATGTGAAAATTGGCAATGAAAATTCTTCATCACACTATATTCCTAATGAATATATTGTTGATACTATAATGAATCCACAAAATGATACTCAATTGATTGAAGTATTCAATTATTTAATGAATCACAATTCAAATATCGAAATCACTGATAAATTGGTCAGAAAACTTATAGAATACTCACAAACCTTTGAAAATCCAATAATTTCTATTGATTCATTGAAATATTTGAAGAAAATTGAATTAAATGATGTAACTTTAGATGAACTATACTTTAATTCACCAACATATCACGATGTTATCGATTTTTTAATGACTCATTTAAATGAAGATATATTTTTATATCTTAAAGCTTTATTACAACTATCGGATCACTCATATGCTAAATTAGATGAATTCAATGTAATCTGCAAGCTGATAGAGGAAAAAACAGAAGATTTAATATTGTATTTAAAAACATTGAAAATAATTTCAAAAATTGATTCACTCGACGAAAAATATGCAACTCAAATACAACTAATTCTTAATTCTATGTATGAAACGGATAATGTTGATTGGGATGAAATAATATTAAAAATTCAATATCATTTATTGAATTTTTGTGATTCATACCAAAAACTCAATGAAGCAAGGAAATTTTTTATTTCACAATTTAATCCAGAGTTCCCAAACACAACAATTCAAGTAATGAGAAACATTTTAAAAATCACAAAAATAATGAAATCAAAATATTCATTTTCAGATGTGTTTGAAGAGATATATTTTGATATTCATGAAAGAATCGTTGATTCAGCTCCTATGGGACAGTATAAAGCGATTAAAGCAATCAAAGTGATGTTTAAACACATTCAGGATAACGTTTTAACAGATAATGTCGGAGAATTTATTGCTGAACAAATTGATAATCCTTCAATAACTAAAAACTCTGAAATATCACTTAAATTCATCTCCAAGATGCTCAAGTTGCCTGCTTCGGCTTTGGTTTATAATTATTTGTTAAATAATGACATAATGCAAAGAATATTTTCGGTTTTAGAAATCCATAAAAAGAAAATATTATCAAAACTCACAAGAAGACTTGCAGACTATTTGGACACTTTAGATGATGACAATGAACTCTTTGGATCGATTGATCGTGATACATATGAGAATGTTATTGATTTTAACTGTTTTCTTGAATCCAAACTCGACAAAAATGAAATTGCTATGGAACATTATCATGGAGGTAAAAACGAAGAAAAGGCTCAATACCCTAGCGAAGTATGCACATACTTATCAGATATAATTGCGAAAGTAGAACGATATCACTCAGATTCTTGATAACTTAGTTTTAATTTTGCTTAATTTTATTTTGAGCATTGTTCAAAATTATCTTCAAAATCAATCATTTGGAAGTGTTCGTTATTGTATCAATGCCAGTCAATATCTGATTTCAAATCTTACATTACATGACAAATATGGCATAACGGTTAGGATCAATACTGACAAAACCAATGCTAGGTTTGAATCTAGTTATGGTCTTTTTTTTTTACTTTTTTTTTATAAACATCATGCATTTCATGAGCATGCATTATTATTCTAGTTAATGTATGGACGCACATGCATTAACATTGTTCAGGAGCATTGTTTTCTGCCATCCAAACATACATAACCCAATAAATAAAATCAAATTATTGGAAGTTCATTGATGAGTTAACTGATATTTTGTTAATACTTATGTATGCTTGTTTATCGTCCTCGGTATCGTCCTGGATATTGGAAATCAAGTCAGTGAATGATCCATGTCGGCAATAACATATAGTTTAAATTTATATTAATTAAAATTCAAAAACTCCTGAATTCGGTCAATTCGGCAGAGATTCAGTTTCAAAAAACTTGATTTTAGCTATTAGCTTAGTTCTATAGGCCTACATATCTCGTGTTCAATCAAAATTAATAGCCAAAATATAAATAAATATTATGTGTATATTATTATTTTAGAAAACAAGAAATTAGTTAATATGATTTAGTTTGCATACATGTATGGTTGTATTTGGAATAAATATAAAATCAAAATTCTAAATCAAAATTGGAAATTTAAAATATTTTTGATGCAAAGACAATACTAAGGTGAATGTAACTTCGTGATGTATCATGTATTTTGAATGTATTTATTGTCTAAATCGTTAATTTAAAATAAGAAAAAATAATTGATGAGATTATAGCATAAGTAGTACCATAACCTCGGTCGGTAAAATGTCGTGTTTCTATGGATGTTTCCGTAGTCAATAATATGGCGATGAATTTTATTGAAGCCATCACACAATTTTCGCCGAAAGACTGAATTTCGGGGTTTTTGGTACCCTGAGCATATCAGTGCTCCTCAATTCCTGATGCTTTTGGGACTCTGCGAGCGAGCGAATCCGAATTCGGTATTTTGAAATAAATTGAGGACTTTTCTATCGCTGAATCCTCTCTCGGCCGATAGACTTTACAAAGCTTCGACTATAGATTTTGCAAAAAATCACCTCGTGTATAATGACAAATATGAGAATGGTATGAATATAGATATCCGACCACTCAGTTTTTGTTGCCCTGGGTTACACTTATCGGGATACTTCGGGATTTGACACTTTTCTAGCAGATTTTTTTACAAATTACATGTCAAAATTAGGTTACGTAAATTTTGCAGAAGTTAAAAATATTCGTTAGGCCAAATATTTAAAATCATGTTAATTATTGTATTTAAAACATATCTATCTAATTTCATAAATTGTGTTCCATTTTTAGTGATAGAGAATCTCTATCCCAAGCAATAATTTTTATTTGTAAATTATTCAATTTTTGTTAAGCAGGGATATGCTATCCCATCCCAAAAGCAGGATGATCTGACACGTTTTATTTACATGTCGGAAATGCACGTGCATAATTAAGAATTATCTAATATGCTTTATAATGCGCGTTTTATTTTTCTAATTCCATTATTTGTCATATTGCAAAAAAAAATAAAAAAAAATCACGTTTTTTAAGGTTTGGGATACAGGAGGGATAAATTTTTGTATCCCCAATACTTTGGGAAAAAGTCGGATCTATACTATGAATAATCATTCATTCATGGATACTATTAATTAATGTTGAGTATAATATTACACATCAATAATGTATGTATATATTTTTTGAAAACATCGCATATATAGTTAAAATTAGTTAAATTTATTTCGTATCTCCAAAAGTTAGGTTGCTGCAGCATTCATATTACAACTACAGGTTTATGTCTATACTGACACTATACCTACAAAAGATGATGCAATAAAATTGGCTACAATTTTATATATATATAATGACTAAACGAAGCTTATAAACATATATAAAAGTCAAAATAATTGTGGGGTATGATAATATGTCACGGAAAGTGGCGGGGTTACATGTCAGATTTGACTATTTTCTGACATGTAAAATGTTCTAATATAAAAGGGGGTGTATCTAAAACCGTCAGCCATTTTTAAAATATAAATGAAAACATTTGCTATAATTGCTATCAAACAGTACATAAATATATCGATCAATGACACAAGAGATTGTTCAACAATATAATTTGCTAAAAACACATATTTTGAAAGTAATATTAAAATCATCTAAGTGACGTAGAGGGTATATTATGTGTTTGACAATTGAAACAGACGCAGCACAGAAAATAAATCCTATATCCGCTAAGAATATTTCGCCTTCTTGCCTAGAAGTATTAGTTCTAGAAAAAATCGTGACTTTGAAAGAGGCTAATTCAAAATTTCAATAATTGGTATTGAGGTGTTATGGTGTGTTTTAAAGCAATAGATAATAGAAATGAATCTCCTAACAATTTTATATACATAAGGAGTTGTAACTATATGATAATTCATGATTTAATATGTTATTTTGGAAATATATCAATATTTATGCGTTTTGAGCATCTATTACTGTGTACCAATGATATACATACTCGGTTAATTATGTTTCTCAAGCCCCAATGTGTTGTGCGCCCACAGTTGTTGGAGAAAGATGAATCACGAACATAACTTATTGCGTTGATCCTCTTCTTGGTACTTTTGTCAATGGTCAATGCTTGCAGCGACATTTTCATAGAGAAAAAGACTAAAATAATAAGTTTTTAAAATAACTGGAATTTTGATTATGATTTGAAAGAGTTTTTAACATTACCATCATTTCATATGTCTCATTTTAATCACTGCCATAGAATAATTAATGCTATTTATTATTTTTGACTATCTGACGTGTAAAAAGTGAAATATGATATGTAAAAAATTAACGGATATGATAAAATATGACATGTAAAATATTTTTGATAATGTAAACAAAATCAGAAAGTTGCGTTTTACGTTTGTATTCATATACGGGCGCTGTGTTATCTATAATTTAACAATATATATTCACTTTTATTGAGTTTTCAAAATTAATAAATTTAATTTTATCACAAAACATTAAATAATCTAAGGCATAAGTCATAACTACGCGTGGCGTGTTATTCGTAGCCGTCAAAAGCATCAAATATCTACTCAATACTATCCATTTGATCAAATATCCTGAGAAATGAAGCATTTCTGCTCGCTATTCCTCTATGTATCGATCTATTGGAAGAAATGGACTTGTATCTCTTGATTTCTAAGAATATTTGATCTTGAAATATAGTTACACACTATAGTTCATTTAGTAGAGTAGCTGCTTGATATAACCGAACTCTAGATGTAAATGTCACAGTTATTAATTTCAAAAGTCGATATTTGATTCAAAAAAGAGTAAATCTTGAGAAAAATGAACAGTTTCTAGCACAGACCCTCTAGAAATTTGTTGTCCTAGAGGACTTGTGTTAGAAACGGTTAATTTTTCTCGAGATTTACGAATCTGATTATTAGATTTCGTAAATATCACATGCTGTCTAATATCATGACAAGCAGATACATATAGGCTATCTGTACGTCATGTTATTAGACAACAAAAGTACGTGATGCTGATCGATGAATTGGAGCATCAAATTAATGAATATGAGCGAATTTCGAAGACATAAACGACCAATAAATAGCTGATTAAGAAGAGCAGCTTCGAATTGGCCATTTGCTAGCAGTTGATGCCTTGATTGTGATGATATTGGAAGAGAATCGATGAATTCGTGTGCGTTCTCCAGTAGCTTTCCATTGGCTAAAGTGACATATGCATTGGCAGACCCTCAAAATCAATGAAAAATTGGTGGAGAACTATCAATAATTATTATAACATACTTTTTCTTATAAATACTTTTTAACAATATAATACTTTTTATAATCTAAAAAACAATTATGTCGTTTATATAAAAATACAAATTAATTATTTTTTGATCCAGTAATTTTTCTGCCTCAAAGTATTTTGTGATTAAAAAATTAATATTAACAAACAAAACATTCTGCAACATCATATTTTGTGATTAAATCTGATTTTCAAGAAAAAGACGTTATAAAGATTGTTTATGCGTTATCCAGTAGTTCTTCAGTGATTAGGAGTGATACTAAGGCAGATATCACTCTAGTCAATGAAGAGCTAGTGGTTTGTCGTTCGACATTTTCCAAGTTCTTCGGTTTTCTCCCAATTTCAGCACAATCAAAGCACTAACAGTCAACAAACCGCAAACATGAAGCTTTTCTTTGTACCCAATGGTTTGCTGACTGCTGGTGCATCGAAACTTGCTCATTTCTAACTCATTCTCAAACTTTTTACAAATCTGCATTTTCTACGGATCTCTGAGGTTGCTAAGACATAAGATGGCTTTTAAACCACAGGGATCCGTAGAAAATTTGTTATATCTAAAAATTACATCAATTGATCTAAATTTAGTGCATTAACTGTCTAATAGGATGACAAACAAATAACCTATGAATTTCTTCTTGCCATCCTATTAGATAGCTAAGCCTTTCTACGATGTACAATATTGTTCATGCATTCCCCACTAGTTTTTCACTGATTTTGAGGACCATCAGTGAAGAAATCCCTCTAGATAGTAAAAAGGTAGTGGATCGCTATTAAAAATATCAAAAGTTCATCGATATTCTTGCAAGCACAGCACGATCAAGGCATCTACAGCCGACAATCCATTGTGTACGAAGGATCTCTTCATCTCCAATGGTTTGCTGACTTTTGATGCCATCGGTATCCGCTCATTTCTAACTCATTCCAATTCTTTTTTCAAATCTTCACTTTCTACTACTCTCTGAGGTCCTTGGAACTTTGGGTGATACAGGAACCTCATGGAGTCATAGAGAATTCGATAAACCAAAATACTCCATATCGATATACATTAGTCGCTTTGCTTGTCTAATTCAAAGACATACAGATAGCTTATGCACATCAGTTTATCATGACATTTGACAAGAAAAGCAATCTACAATATTTAGTTTTGCGTTAATTTAATATCATCAAAATTGAACAATTCATAGCATAATTTCTCCAGAAATGCGCTATTCCGGAGGGCTTGTGCTATGAATTGTTCAATTTTGATGATATTTACACAATTTGAATGATTTCTATTTATTGTACTAAAAAACGCGAAAATTACATCTATAGAGCAATCATATTTGATACACACCCTGCATGATTAAATATAGCTTTTTATCAATATTAAATAAATATATTAAGATTGATTTTTAATTCTTCAATATTATTGATAATACTTCTGATATCCATGCTCATAATATTAATAGCTGTTGAGGTATTTTGACATTGTCGCTTTACAAAGGATTGCCTTCCCTGACACATGTCAGATATTTTTTGATGCTACTATGTTATCCCTATTTCTATTGAATTAGCTACATACACATCTAGGCATACCTTTTTCATAATTTAATTAATTTCAATTCACCTATATTTTTTGATTAAATAAAAATCTTTTATATGATTTATAAACATCTTAGATACATCGGACACATGTTATCCAAATAGGTTATGTATAAATACAAATCATATCACAAGATTTAACTCATAATTCTTATTTCTTCATCAATATATGTGTAATTTTATTTATCACTTAAAATATAATGTTTATCCATCTAGGATAATATCATCACAGTCTTTAAATGTCGTAAAACATATAGTAAAAATCTCACTATATTTTAATGAAACAATAAATACGTCTAATTCAAGAATACACAATTATATGATAATATGCACAATCTTGTGCATCTATTCACATTATCTATCCGAAGTTTTACTCGATATTAATCCTAGATCTTGTCTGATTAACTTACTCCAAAACACAACCTGTGCTTCATCTACGATGAATATCATTCGTAACTATAGCTGCAGGTGTTGCACCTAGTTTTACCAAATTTTATTCACTCTATATTAGATTTTCCCTTAATTACAAAATTGGCAAATTTGTAAACAAT
This sequence comes from Trichomonas tenax, assembly GCA_023091735.1. Classification (NCBI taxonomy): domain Eukaryota; phylum Parabasalia; order Trichomonadida; family Trichomonadidae; genus Trichomonas; species Trichomonas tenax. The sequence goes on from JALKBU010000578.1 coordinate 31,983, forward strand.
TTTATTCCGAAATTTACATTTCTACATTTAAGGTATTTTCGGATATTTTGTCTAAATGAGATTGACTCAGTTTCGATCGTAAACAAGTTTTGCGTCGAAACGTTATTCGGGCACTGCATCTGAATATAAATTTCAGTCAATTGATCAATGAATTTCCATTTTTGCTCTCTTCTCGAAGAAAAAAATCCTAAATTTGTCAAAAGATTATCTACATTCACAAACTTCACAACAGATAACGATTCATCCGTTGTATTCCACAATGTTTCAGACGTTTTTCGAACATTAGACTTTGAAGTCCGTTTTCT